>JADRCD010222645.1:3692-36662 GCA_019843815.1 Montemys delectorum
TCTCTCTCTCTCTCTCTCTCTCTGTGTATGTGTGTGTATGTGTGTGTCTGTCTCTCATTTTTTTAAAACCTTAAAAACATTCACAATTTATCAAAATGCTTCATCTGTCATGACAACATGCCTAGAAATTTGAAAAGACCTTTGATATAGGGTATAATATTTCCTGCCATATTTGTCCACCACTGACGAACAGTTGACTGAAGCCAGGGAGTAGCCATCTGTGAGCATTTTGGTGCAGCTAAACTGGGGGCTGACAGAGGTTGATGGTAGTCATTTGTATATAAAGAATTCATTCCCAAGGTCTTAGCTATCACATACCAAGAAAGATGATTGTGAAAGGCAGGGACAGACTCAAGTATTTCCCAGCTGTTGTGGGCACAGTTGGTATGTGTAATTCTGCCTGGAAGTGTTTACTACTTGGTTGTCTAAGCAGAACTTTGTGGTGGCAAGTAAGGATTAATGGGCACATCCAGCAGTTATCAGGAGATAAGTGGTTACGCCAACGATCCTTACAGGAAAACATTCAGTTTGGGGATCTTCAGCTGCCCTCTTAGGTTGTACTGTTTGAGAGGTGTGTCCAGGGATTGTGTGCTACACAGATCTTGTGAAGACAGAAGCCTAGCTAGAATGTCTTTCAGGACCCTGAAGCTCCTGTCCCTTGTCTGCATCCCAGCTCCTTGGACCTGTATTGCAACAGCAACCCCTAGAGTGTTACAGGGTGAAAACAGGACTCTAGCTAATGAGGAGAGATGGCGCAGGATGTGGCAAACAGGCACCTTGTTGTTTATTGAGCAACACAGGCAGATCTAAAGGAGCAATATCATCGTATTTTCTAGGTCTCGACAGCTGGGAAAAGAGAAGACAGCAGGAAGTTAGGTTTTAGATTACTGTAGAAAAGAATGCATGTGCTAAGAAGAGCCAGAGAGTAGGAGGGAATCAGTAGGTCACTGGAGAAGGGAGCTGTTCTCGTGAACAATTTGCTAGTCTTCCAAAGGCTGAAAAACTTGGCTGTGCACAGAGAGAGTGGTTAGGGCTTGGTCACAAAGGCCTTGCAGCTGATCTTTTGGATTGGAGGCCTACAATAGGAGCAAAGTCTCTTTCTCCCTAAGGTGGTTAAATTGAAATTCTAGAGATGTCAAACAATAACCTAAAGGCCATCAAAGTGTCAATGGATGATAAATATTTACTAATAATAGAGTTTTGATTAAAAGGACTAGACCCAAGTAAGGCAGGGAACTAAAAAAGAGGTGGTGGTGAAATGAAGGTGGCAATTGAGAGACGAGACAGAGAATATGGGTATGAGTACAACAAACCCCAATCTTATGGAGCTTACAGTTTGTTCATTTGCCAAGGATTAGCTCACCACAGCTCAGCCCTTGGTGTTCGTATGTATTGAGCATGAGTCACATAGAGGCAGAGGGTAATTCCTCAAATGGAAAGTACCCGTAGCTCAGGATGCTGTCTCCTGCTTGCCCTGTCTGTCTCTTCTGAAAAAAGTGTAATCTCAAATGCCCTGTGTCCACCAAAGGGCTATTTTCAAAAGAAAGAATGGTGGAGCCAGGTACTTTTGAATGGTGAAGATGTCAGACCTTGAGGTGATAGGATGGTGATGATAGGATAAATCCTGACCCTGGGGGTGCTAAACTGTGGCTTTAAAGAATCTGTTTCTCAGGGTCAAGTTTTATTCCCCATAGAAACAGCTGCATTGACTCCTGCCAGGTCCTTTCCAGCAATAAGAACCATTCTGTCTCATAGAGGCAGATACCATTTGAAAACGTATAGAGCATAGGACATCTTGGAGACCCTATTATTTGGGAATGAGGATAAGAGCAGATTGAAACTGAAAAGCAAAGAGGAGAACATGAAGAGGGAGTATGAATCTAATAATCAAATTCAGGTTGCTTAATGTTTCTAGGACATTTGTCCCTGGATTCATTCTTCTGACTTGCAATTGCTTAGATCTGAGAGTGTACTGTGGATATGATTGCTGTATGTTTGAGAGAAAGACAGTTTTACTGTTGTAGTTCAAGTTATTTTTCAAAATCACTCACAAAGCTCACAGTTGTAGCTGATTCCTAAGTCACCATGGCTTCTTTAAGAACTCTAGGGTATGGGTCTTCTTGTTGTATGGGCTGTGTTTTCCATCAGCTTTCTTGTTTAGGGCAGGGAACTGCAGACTGAGATTCCTAGTCGTAGAAAGCAAGCTCTCTGCTTCTTGTAGCACCTGAAATATCCAGTAAAATGTTTTAGGAAATGGCTTCCCATTTGAGTTCCAGTACAGAGACACTGAATTATGGCTGTTCTCCTGTGTAACTTTGACAAATGCATAACTTTTCTCCTTAAAAGGAGGCAATGCCAAATCCATGGATGATTTTTTCTTTTCTTCCCTTTTCTTTTCTTCTCTTCTCTTTTCTTCTTCTTCTCCTTCTTCTCCTTCTTCTCCTTCTTCTCCTTCTTCTCCTTCTCCTTCTCCTCCTCCTCCTCCTCCTCCTCCTCCTCCTCCTCCTCCTCCTCCTCCTCCTCCTCCTCCTCCTTCTTCTTCTTCTTTAGAAAACACTATAATTACACCTCCACAAACACAGGTGATGGATGACCAATCAAAGCTTTGGTTGGGGCTAGTGCTGCCTTTAAATGCAGAAGCTGCCTGCTGGGTTTCTAACAGATAGAGGGTATTGATCCAGGGTTTCTTTGTGTTATGCCTCTTTCTGCAGTTTTTGCTTCTCTGCGAAAACCAAAGTATCATGTAAACAGGATTGTAGGGTGGAATGTGAGTGAGGTTTTAAAATTGGCAGAATCCTTTCCAACTCGTGGGCCATTTACAAAAATGTTTTTCACATTGGGGATTGAATTCAGAGACTTGTGCTTGCTAAGCGCACCCCGAGCCCTGCTGACTTTTAAAGAACTGATACCAAGGACCTTCTGAGAGACAAAAATCAATAAAAATACGCTGCGTGGTTTTGGAATTTTCTATGTGAGTGTTCTGCCACCTGCTGGAAAGGGATCTGCAAGCTCTGAAAGCTGAGAAGCAAAGAGGCTGGTGTAGTCGTGGGCCCTCTTCCTCTCCACCCTGTCCCACGCCCAGAGGAAAATAAGGCCTTAAAGTCTTAGTGTGTTTGGTTTTCTATTGAATCTCACAAGCTGGGAGCTGGTTATCCCACGGGGATTTCTCCTCTGACTTATTGAACTCTCTCTCTCTCAGCTCCGGTCTGGGCTGCTTTGAGAAGTTTCCTTATATCATCCTCAAGCTTCAAAATGCCAGGGATCTAGTATGTTGCCTGGCGTTCCCCTACTTGCCTTAGTTTAAAGTGAACACAAAACAAAATATTTAATCCAAGTTAGGCACCTTCATAAGCAGGAGGGCCAACTAATCTACTGAGACAAGAAATAGCCTCTTTCTCTCTGTAAGGACTATAGTCTCCCTTTCTCCTGAGTGCCAACACGGCTTTTTATTAGGTGATGCAGATCAGAGGTGTAAAGTACATCCCCTACACAAACTACGTGAGATAAGCCTTCGAGAGATAAGCCCTACCTATTGCTAATTCCCACCATGGAAGCCCGAGGGCTCTTGTCATCACTTCCCAGAAGGAGGGAATGGGACATGGGAGAGTCATTTAACCCTCACTAGTGTGTCTGGTCACTTTCCCCAGCCGTGTGCATACAGTTCTGCTCTAATTGCATGTGGCCTCAGAGTCTGGGAAGGCTGAGGTATATAAGCTGGGGAAGATTCGGGGAGGGGGTTCCATCCAGCAGCCATGAGGAAGCCACCGTCCATGCTGGGTGAAGACTTTGCCGAGTGGCTGCTTTGGGGCCACAGGTACCAGTGTCCCTTTACTCAGTATGCTGTACACAGAAGTCCAATCAGCGTTCTGGGCCCCTGAGGTCAAATTTACTGGGCTAAAAAGTTTGGTTTGTCATTGAGACTTGGGGTGTGTGTAGGGTAGACATTTACATCTCTCTCAGGATAGAGATTTTGGTGACAAGAGTTAAATGTGTTCATTTTCTTGGCTAAAAAAAATGTTAACAGCAATAAATCAATCTCCCAGCTCCTTACAAATGTTTCCCGACCTACGAAATCCCAAAATTTGGGCAAGCACAGTTTTTAAATCCTATGGTCTTGGCTTTTCTTTCATGTGACAACTTGTGAGAAAAAAGTGGGGTCAACAATTCTCAGTTGTGACTTCCATCTTTTCCCTGGAAAATTCTCCACAGAATTTTCTGTGCTGTGACCCACATAGAAACACAAAAATAAAAGCACGGTGGAATGAGGGTAACATCTCCTCACTAACTGGGTCGCTGCTTCCTAGACGGATTTTGTCTGTAGTAAATGCTTGGCCTGATTTCACAACCCTTCGGATCATTTTCTTTCTCTGGAGTTCTGGCTGGAGGATGACCTTCCTGGCTGGATATCTGTATGCTCCTCCCATGGGGAAAATTTAGATTTTTGGCAGCCAGGCCCTCAAGGCAACTGGGACAGGATGTGGAGGCCCAGCTTCCCCGCCCTAATGAAATTTCTCAAACACATAATACTTTTGAAATATTTTCACACAGAAGTACAGCATTTTAATATCTATGAGTAGCTGCAAAAAGTACTAGCAACTAAACTAATAAAACTGACTGCATTATGAAGGGATACCATTATGAATCCCCCCTCCCCCCAACATACAAACATGTTTTAAGCCTTAATTCAGACAACCTGCCACAATTAAGAGAGGAAAAAAAGAAGAGCTACCCTGGTCGAGGCAGGTGTGGTAGGTGGTTTCGTGTAACCAGAACTGAAAATCGGTAGTAGAGAATACCTGAATTAAAACTTACTTTGAAAAGAATATTAGTAAAGATACTGTGATGAGAGTAGATGGGGGCTGGGAAAATGTGTACTTAAGCCAGGAAGTCACACGGTGACTTTATTGTAACTAGATGGTCCCAAGGAATAAAGGGGTTGTTTGTTTGTTATTGATAACAACAGCTTCTGATAACTGGAAACCATTGTTAGCTCAGCCACTGGAGTCTTATAAGCTCGTGGAGAAACTGTATCCTCAAGGCCCTACGAAGACGGTAGAAAAAGACCCCTGCTTTATGACATGGGCCACATTGTTACAATTATGTTCAAGAAGTGATCTCATAAAACTTGTGAAACTTAGCTGAAAACTCAGCAGATCTGTATCATCTGGTAAATATTTTAGACTTTTAAATGGTGTTTTCAAAGAAAGGCATTAAAGTGTAGAAAAAAATTCAACAAAAACAAAACTGTGCAGGGTCTGCCTTGTAGCCAAAATTTTGATAAAGACTAAGGTATTTTCCTACCCATTTTACCCCAGTGGTATAGCTGGTAGAATTAATTCAATTTAAATTCTCTCTTGCTATAGGTGACCAGGCAGGGGCTGGGAGCAGGCTCAGCAGGCAAAGGCACTTGCCTCCAAGTCTGGTTACCTGAGTTTCACCTTCGAAATCAAATGGTAGAAGCTGAGAACTGACTTCCACAAGTTGCCCTCTGACTGCCACAGGAGAGCTGTGCCATCTGTGCCATGCATGACTCCTTCACAATAAACATGTAATGATGTTTTTTTTTTTTGTTTTGTTTTTTTAAGCAGGTGACCAGATAGAACTTGGCCTATTAACAGAGTCTTGCCAAGATGTATTACCTGGCACTCTTCCCTTCTCTTCAGTCTTCCTTGTTTTAAAGAGCTGATGGGATCTTAACATCGCTTACATCTTAAAATCGCAGTGTTTCAGCCACATCCTTGACTGTGAATCTCCTAGGAAGATAGGGAAGAAGACAAATGTGGCAGTTTCGTCTTTATTTCCCCAGGTCACAGCCTTCTGTTAGTGACTCCACCTGTGTTTCTTTCCCTGTGGGCTTTAGTTCTGCCATCTCATTTATCTTTCAAAATACCCACTCAACTGAGCGGCTAGAGTAAGCAGGCCTCCATCTTAACACCGAAGCAAAGGGTTACAAGGGAGGAGTTGATTTGTCTCTCTTTCCCCCAGGAATGGCTCTTCTGGTCATAAGGAAACATAAATGACAACAACTTTCTGTATGCTGTGTGTGTTGTGTATAATTTACTCTTCGGGTTGGTTTTTTTTTTTTTTTTCTTTCCAGGTAAGGAAAGAGGCTTCTAGAGTGCTGTTACAGTTTGCATCTGAAACGTCCCCCCGGCAGGCTCACATTGCAAGAACTTGACTTCAGGCTCATGGTATTATTTTGAAGGATGTGGGGCTTTTTAGGAGTTGGGGCCTGGCAAGTAGGTCCCTAGTGGTAGGCCTCTGAGTCAAGTTCTATGCTCACTGTCTACTGCCGTGTGAACGAATGTTGGCTACACGCTCCTGCCACCATGACCTCTGCCACATGTCCTTGTGATGAGAGAACAAAACTTCTGAAACAGTGAGATGAAATAAGCCTTATTCCCATAAGCTGTTCAAGTCCTGTAGGATCGACACAGAGGCAGTTTAAAAACTTGGGAGTTTACATAGCAAGTGGGTGGAGCTTGGAGCTGATACATTTCTGACTTCCTGACTTAGTTCTGAAACTGTATAGCCTGATAGCAGTGTGCTGTAGAGAAAGTGGAAAGTGGCTTTCCCAAGCTTGGCAGTGGTGGTGCACGCCTTTAATGCACTTGGGAGGCAGAGGCAGGTGGATTTCTGAGTTAAAGCCCAGCCTGGTCTACAGAGTGAGTTCCAGGACAGCCAGGGCTACACAGAGAAACCCTGTCTCGAAAAACCAAAAACCAAAAACCAAAAAAAAAAAAAAAAAAAAAAAAAAAAAAAAGTGGCTTTCCCAAGCTGTTGGATTCAGCTGCCCATCAGCAGGGTTCAGTCACATTACTCTGCTCCATGTCCAGCACTGAGAGAAGCAAGGAGCTAACTTTGAGGTCCCCGGAAAGAGTCCTGGAGAGGCCACAGGGTCTGGCTCTCTAACTCAGGATCATCTGCTGTCTGGAAGGCCCTTCTTTAAGAAGTCTTGGAATCACATGGCACAGTAATGAATAGACTTTCTATATAAAGCTGCAGAATATAGGAGTTCAGTAAGTGTCCATTGCCTAGGTAGGCAAGCAGGAAGCCTCAAAATGAACATGCCTGCCCAGTGTGTGGTACAGGACATGCCCTATTCTCTAATCCCACCATGATCTCTTCCCCTTTCTGGTGACTTAGGCAAAGTCTCAACTTTTCTTTACAAAAGATCAACACTAAAACTTTTTGGCTGCCCAAATCAGGCCATCACTAGGCTTTGGCTGCCTGTCAGAAATAACAGGTGAGGCTGGCCTGACCTCTCCTCTTTTGGCGTCCAAGAAATTCAGACTCCACAGAAGACCCTTAAAACCAACAGCTGTCTTTCAGACCTCACTGGATAGGCTGAGGCAGGCTATAGACTTCAAGACCAGCCACATACAGAGACTGTCTGGAACAAATAACAAGTAAACAAACAAAAACAAGTCAAGCAAGCAAATCAACACCAAATATACCAGGTGTCAAGCGAAGGGTGCCTATGGGATGCCACAGACTTCCTAGTGTGTGTTTAGAACACTATCCCTTCTCTTTTAGGCCATAGGCCTATATCAGTGAAATTATATTTGGATATAAAGCTTATCCTACATATGGGGTATATTTTGAACTGGTTCTATTTTTTGAAGCATAGTAGCTGTCTAGTTTTGTTGATTATGAATTGTCTAGAAGGAATAGTTTTACAGAACATGTATATTCTGGACCGTGCTTTGTGAAAAATTCACCTTAAAGGAAGGCACTTAAATTTCTCACTGTTGGAGAGACACATTTAAGTTTTCCATTGTTCTTTCTTCTTAGATGTGCAAGCTTGAAAAATGTCTTCTCAGTGTGTAGGTAGGCACCATCTCGTAGGCTTTATCCACACCATGACTTAATCTGAATGTCTCAGAAATTCAAATGTCTTTTCTACTCATCACAACAAAATACCACAAATGCTTTAAGAATTTTAGAAGGGCAGTCAAAATACACTGTATGTTAGAAGCTGTGCCTGTAAAGTCTCACCAACATAGCCATCCAAACATGAGCTAAACAAGGATGACACCAACAAGCATGCCAAAATGAATAGGGAAAAGCTCACGAGGCCCTAAATCTGGGAGCAGGAGAGGTGTTCCTACCCAGGAAAGAGCACAACGATTGACTTTCAGTGCTTGACTATCGGTTCCCAAAACATATGCAAGTAACATTGTACGGCTGCAACAGGTTATATTTAGGAATATTCGTGAATACGAATATATATATATGCATACAATAACAATTAATGATAGAAGAGGCCATGGTTTCAAGGGGAGTGAGGGGGGGGCCTATTAGAGGGTTTGGAGAGAGGAACGGAATGATAGAGATGCTGTAATTAAATTATAATCTCAAAAATAAAAATATTGAAAAATACACAGTGTGAAATTGTCAAAGAATAAATAAAATATTATATTAAAAAGAGTTTAAGAAGGAAAAGTGAGGTGAAGGTCCTGCCCCTCCCTGCCCCTAATCCATTGAGCAGCAGCTGCTTATTCTCTGATTCCTTTCAGAAAGTAAAGGCCTTCCATTTTAGCTTCTGCAGGTTATGGACCTGATTCCCAATGTTGGTTCATTATTGCTAAGGCCTCTTATTTTATTTTTTATAATATATTTTCCATTTTAATAAAAATAGATTATTTTTTCATAATATTATCTTGATTACAGTTTTCCCTCCCTCTACTTCTCCCAGCTCCTCCTCTCCTCTCTTCCCATTCAGATCCACCCCTTCTGTCTTTCATTAGCTAAGGGCAGACTTCTAATAAAAGACAATAAAATACAACAAAATAAAATAGATGATAAAACAAAAACCTATCATATCAAAGTTGGACAGAAGGAAAATATCCTCAAGAGAAGGTACAAGAATCAGAGACCTACTTATTCACACACTCTCGAGTCCCATAAAAACACTAAGCTGAAAGCTAAGATCTATATGTAGAAGACCTGGTCCAGACCTGTGCAGGTCCTGGACTTAGAGTGTTAGTCTCTGTGAGTTCATATGAGCTTTGCTTAGCTGATTGAGAGGACTTTGTTCTTCTGGTGTCCTCCCTCTCCTCTGGCTCTTAAACTCATTCTATCTCCTCTTCTAAGGATCCCTGAGCTCAAAGGGGAGGGATTTGATGGAGACATCCCATTTAGAGCTCTGTGTTTTCAAGGTCTTTCTCTCTCCATAATATCTGGTTGTGGGTCTCTGTGTTACATTATTCCTCAGCTCTCCTAGTACCACAGGCAGTGCCATTTGGCATGCACCAACCACATGGGGGTTAGTCTAAGTGCCATTACCAGAGAGACTTCCTTCTGCAGCAGATGGGAAGAAAGCCAATTATTTTAAACATCTGGCCTCAGATGTTCATTCTGATGCTATTTCCTCTCTTTCCTAGGAACAGGTAGTATCCGTCAGCTGGCAAGTAGAAGAGTTAAGTAGACAAGCTGTGACTCATCACCAGCTCAGCCCGAGCCTCTGGCAACGGGTGGTTCTTTTGATCTCTCACTAAATGGGACATATTATAGGAAACAGACATTGAGGAAGAATTTGAGTAAGTGGTGAGTTTTATAGGCAACATATATGTAAGCCAGAAGACAATTTTTTCATGTACCAAACATTATAAAGTGGTGGGATCAGGTGCACAAGGGAGGGACCCTAAAATGAGCCTTTGCTTTGTGCATGTTGTCTGATCATGGGCCATTGTTGGTGATATCTTGTCTATATCTTAAACCCCAAGTTGAAAAAGGAGAATAAGACCATCTACATTTGACACATACATATGATAGTAAGGGAAGCTGTTAGCTTTGAGTCATAAAATGGAATAATCAGGGCTGAAGAAACAGCTAAGAAATAGAACATATATATAGCATCCATATTCTACAGCACAAAAAACAAAAGGCACACAGGGGAGGAGTGAACATGTCTGGTTAAAACTGAACAGGATCAAGACTGGTACTATTTGCTGGGCTCTGATACAGCCATTTCTGTGGGCCTGAGTAGGTAGTTGATGCTAGGGGAGATACTGCAGTCACAAAGAGGGATCAAATATACAGGAGTTTACATTAAGGAGTATGTCTATTTTACTTTTTAATACATTTTGCTATCTCTCGAAGGAGGAAGGATTATGACTTCAATTGGTCCATAGATCATACAGAAAGCATACTGTTGACCAGGTGAACGGTAAGACACTGACGACTCTTAGTTCGTCCAGTAGCTGGGTAATGATATATCTCCATGCGGGCATACACATGCATGCATGCATGCATACACACATACTCACCTACTTTTAGAATTTCTTTTTTTATTTATTTTATATTGATTTAAGTTTTATTGCATTATGATGAGAAAAGATACATGATTTCAATTTATCTGAATTTGTTAACATTTAAAAACATATTTTAGCCAGGTGGTGGTGGCGCACGCCTTTAATCCCAGCACTTGGGAGGCAGAGACAGGTGGATTTCTTAGTTCGAGGCCAGCCTGGTCTACAGAGTGAGTTCCAGGACAGCCAGGGCTACACAGAGAAACCCTGTCTCGAAAAAAAACCAAAAAAACCAAAAAAAAAAAAAAACCCAAAAAACAAAAAAACAAAATAAAAACATATTTTAAGTAAATAGAATTAAATTACATTCTTGTTTCCCTTTTGTACCCCAACTCGTCCCAGAGACTCCCCCTTCAATACCTACAATACCTTTTTTTGTAATATTATTTAAAATTTATAAAATATTATAACAATAAAAATGAGTATTATAAAAGTTGTTTGATATAAAACAACAATCAATTTAACAGTTTTATGTAGATGTTTGTCTACGGCAATACTGAAAATACATACGTTTTTCTCAATATAAATTTTAAATTACTCCAAACATATTAACTGTATATTTTAAAATAATACATCACTACTAGTATTTTCTTAAATGAACATAAATATATAAAGTCCTTTTGTTTGTTTGTTTTGTATTTAGTAGAGCTTAAAATCTGACACTTACTGTGGTACAAGCCCAAAATAAGAACAATTTTTAGGCATTGGATTTCATTGTAATAAGGCTGTACTTCAATAACCCTCAAATCACCAAAGGATTTTACCTCCATTGTAGCTAAGCTGAGAGTTGACAATTCTGCTGCACCAAGGAATGAATTGTAGCCATGATTTTTGGATACAGACTTCCTGCTATGGTCAGAGCTATTTGACTTGAGTGAGTGACTTTATTCTCAGCCCACAGAGAACAGGTTACATTCATTTAAGAAATGGTGTATATATTAAGATATTCTATCCATAAAGTCATTCACCAAGTGTTTCAATGAACAATGGTTCTGCTTGGAGGGTGGCACAGACATTAGGTGTGAGTAAGAATCTGGTTCATTGGCTGTGATAATTTGGAAAAGCATTCATCTCAGAGAAAGAGTAACTTATAAAGTCCTCTTCTTCAAACTTGATACAAGAGCTACAAATGTCAAGCAAAGCATTCAGTCTCACTCTTTGTTCTCTTTCCTACCAGCCACCTCCCAAGTTAATTGTCTATGTCTCCCTTGGGTATATAAATACTTTTGAAATATATAAGCTGTTCTGAATACCATAGTATAGTGTAAAAACATGAAATAAACAATACTACTAATAGAGAGGCTGAGATAGGAGGAGCAAGATTTCAAGACCCTTATGTTGTACACAGCAAGACACTGTCATGAACAAACAAGCTGAAAGTGTATATGGATTGTACAATATTGGACCTATTTCTCCAATTACCAAATTAGAGAGACCATTGGATGACAATCAACAAATTTCTAATTCCTCATATTTTTGGATTCCAATCGCTTAGGATATGTTAGTAATATTAATTTTCATATGAAGATATTAAGAAAAGGTAATTGTTACTTCCTGTTGTTTTTGTTGTAAGAGTGGAATTAGATTTGTGTGGATTTGTTGAAAGATTATTTTCTTGCTTCTTCTAGGGTATAGTTTTGCTCCTTATGTTGATGTTTTCCATCTATTATCCTTTGTAGGGCTGGTTTTGTGGAAAGATATTGTGTAAATTTTGTTTTGTCATGGAATATCTTGTTTTCTCCATCCATGGTAATTGAGAGTTTTGCTGGGTATAGTAGCCTGGGCTGGCATTTGTGTTCTCTTAGGGTCTGTATGACATCTGCCCAGAATCTTCTAGCTTTCATAGTCTCTGGTGAGAAGTCTGGTGTAATTCTGATAGGCTTGCCTTTATATATTACTTGACCTTTTTCCCTTACTGCTTTTAAAATTCTTTCTTTGCTTAGTGCAATTGGTGTTTTGATTATTATGTGACAGGAGGAATTTCTTTTCTGGTCCAGTCTATTTGGAGTTCTGTAGGCTTCTTGTATGTTCATGGGCATCTCTTTCTTTAGGTTAGGGAATTTTTCTTCTATAATTTTGTTGAAGATATTTACTGGCCCTTTAAGTTGGGAATCTTCACTCTCTTCCATACCTATTATCCTTAGGTTTGGTCTTCTCATTGTATTCTGGTTTTCCCAGATGTTTTGGGTTAGGAGCTTTTTGCTTTTTGCATTTTCTTTGACTGTTGTGTCAATGTTTTCTATGGTGTCTTCTGCCCCTGAGATTCTCTCTTCTATCTCTTGTATTCTGTTGGTGATGCTTGCATCTATGACTCCTGATTTCTTTCCTAGGTTTTCTATCTCCAGGGTTGTCATCTTTTGTGAGTTCTTTATTGTTTCTATTTCCATTTTTAGATCCAGGATGGTTTTGTTCATTTCCTTCACCTATTTTATTGTGTTTTCCTGTAATTCTTTAAGGGATTTTTTTGTGTTTCCTCTTGAAGGACTTCTAGCTGTTTACCTGTGTTCTCTTGTATTTTTTTGAGGGTGCTATTTATGTCTTTCTTAAAGTCCTGTATCATCACCATGAGAAGTGATTTTATATCTGAATCTTGCTTTTCCAGTGTAATGGTGTATCCAGGACTTGCTATGGTGGGAGAATTAGCTTCTGATGATGCCAAGTGACCTTGGTTTGTGTTGTTTATTTTCTTATGTTTGCCCCCCACCATCTGGTTATCTCTATTGCTACCTGCCCTTGCTAAATATGACTGGAGCCTGTCCTTCCTGTGGTCCTGGTTGTGTCAGAACTTCTCAGAGTCAAGCTGTCTCTGTGATCCTGTGATTCTGGGATCCTGTGATCCTGGGCTTGTTAGAGTGCCTGGAAGTGGAGCTTCATCTGGGTGTTGTGGGACTGCTTGTGGAGCTTGTGCCCAAGGTCTGCTCAGGGCACCAGCCCAGACAGACCGGAAGCAACCCGAGCCACTGGGCTGGCAGAGTTCCTGTGTTCCTGGGCCCTGCTGATCCCAGTTACTCCCAGTGTTGGGACAGATGTTGTGTCCTCCTCACCTCTTAGAATTTCTTATGGATAAATATCAACAATTACCATCAGCACTAACTCAATGTCTCAATAGAACTTCACAATCCAACTTAAGAGCAGGAAAAGAGGGTGTTCATGATCTATTTTAATTGGGTAGCAGTCTTGTTCATCTTCTAGGAACTTCTTCTCTGGCAGCATTGAGATTGCCAGGGTTAAATTGTTTCTAGACCCCATGGCATGTGGGTCTCAGATGAACAATCTAGACTGAATATTTAAGGGAGATAGAAAATTCCTCATATGTAAGAAAGGTGAAGAAGATGTGCAGAGGAAGCTAACTGCCTCTTATTCATTTTTTTTTTTGAACAAGTAACCATTCATGTCTACTTTTCAAACTGCCCACTCTCTCCCTCTGATTTCAATTCATGATACTGTTCTATCGCACCAAGTGCACTAAAGCAATCAGTAAAGATGCCCCACAGTGATACACTCTCAGTTAGGCTTCTGTTATCTGCAAACTCTAAAACTTTCTAAATGAGATAGTGAGGATGCACATGCAGAACAGTATGAAGCCTAAAGTACAAGTAAATAAAATATCAGGATCTTCACTAGGACATTTGATGGTTAATTAAAGTCCAGAATAAAGAATTTTAAAGCAGAAAACCCAATAGTTTTGGCATTGGTAAGGAACAGTCACGTATTGTTGGTCCAGTCACTCTCAAGTGATTGATGATAAGACTGATATATGTCTACTGGCCCTATCATTTTGCCTATTTGATTACATAACACCTACTGGATGGTGAATGCATGAATGGAACACAAAAGACTTTTTTTGCCTTTATGTACTCTTCTGTTTACATGGATCTTTTTTATCTTTTGTCTTCTAATAAATTTTGTTTTCATGTCTTTCGTTTAGTATATGTGCTGCCGAAGCAAGCACTTCAGGTCTTTTGTTTAACCTTGACAATCATTGAAATAATTTTGGCCACTTTTGGCTTCTGTACTGCCACCTGGCCTCTATTTGTATAGGGTTTTATCACATCAATATCAAGCTTCATGGCTGCCTCCCTTACTATAGGTTCTGAAGCACAGACACTTTCAGTGATTCACCTTTACCAGAAAGTTCCATGTGGTCTTGGAGAACTAAACATCTTCTTGGCTCTTCTATGAACTACAATCCTCTAATCAGTGTTCAGCATCCCCTAATGTATCTATTCCAGCAGGCCCACCTTTTTTCCCCTTCTTTATCTCTTCCTCTGTTATATATCAGTATTCAGGTGTGTCCTCTTTGCTGAGCATCAGTCGTGGATTTTTCAGGCATCACCAAGCCAACAGGTTGGTATGGCCTTAGCAAGCTTACCAAGACCCAGAGTTTCTTGAGTGGATGTTAAATTCTCCACCCAAGTTACTTTACCCTTCATATGAACCTTATGTTCTATCTGTCCTGATCAATCACCCTCAAAACTAGCTATGAAAGCCCTCCCCTGGGCTGGTTGGGACATGTGTGTGGGTTTTTCACAGTTCCTTTGGAGTATAATCTCTTTCTTCTCTCATCAGTGCTAACATGTCTCCACACATTGTGCTGGAATTTATCCCTAGTTATCAGCTTGGCAGATATCAGTGTTGGGCAACACCTAAAGATGTTGTGTTTGCCTTGTAGCACAAAAGTTTCTGACTAATCTTCCTGTGTATAGATATGCTAGTTCCTAGTAAATAGAGGTATGCTCTATTAATAAATATCTCTGTATGCTCTGAGGGCTCTCGAGAGTCTGTAGATAGCACAGTGATTAGTGACACTAATTCAGATGCCTCCCTTGGTTCCAAGGTTTTCTAGAATAGGACTTTTATAAAATATACCTGCCTTGGCTAAGCATTTAAATGCTTATTGGATGTACTTGGATGGCTTTAGCCAGTATAAATACTTTCCCTGCAAATATGAGGACCTTCATTCAGATATTTAGCACCCATGTAAAAGAGACAAGTGTGAATGATGTGCACCTGTAACCCCAGTACCAGGAAGGCAGAGACAGAAGGATCTAGGGGCTTAGTGGCCAGCCAGCCTAAACAGTGAGCTCCAGGATCAGCTAGAACCGCTGGGTCAAAAAATAAAGTTGGTAACGATAGAGGAAGATAAATTCTGTGACCTGTGGCTTATACACACACCCACACACCCATATCCACCCCCAACCCCCTCCCCACACAAGTAATATTCATAGGGCAAGCCTTCTGTCTCCTTTTCCACCTTGGGAAATGAGAGCCTCTTTGTAAATGATCTAAAAAGCTATTAGACTGTGGTACTTTAACTGTTTGTAAGTATCCCTAGGTTTTTTGTTATTCTTGTGTAGGGTAGTGTAGCTGATGACCAGCCAACCCCACTGTTGTCCCTTTTAAATGTTTGAGTGTAAATAGAAAGAGAGTTGTCTTTAATGGGACATGTTCCCACATCACCATCAGTAAAAACTTGGGCATCTGGTCTACTTTATGTCAGGGACTATTCATGACCTACCAACCACTTGGATTAAAATCTCCCTTGCTAGATGAGTAGTGGATGATCCAAACTAAAAATCCTTTCTTACTGTCTGTACTTCTCAGTTCTACTCTAACTATGGCTGTGCCTGCTCAAGTTCTACAGATGTAGATAAGAGAAGGGGGGCGGGAAGGCATAGAATATTTCACCTGTCTGTTTTATATCTGTGAAAAGAAAGAATATGGAGAAGTACAGGCTGATTACAGCTCTGAAGAAATCTTACCCGGCAAACAAGGAGACAGAGAAGAGAGTGCCTTTAGATGCACCCTTGAACTTTTGTGATAGTCAGGCATTGGCCTCCAGCAGTCCTGGGAACTACTGCCTTGGCCCGGATGCTGCTTTAGAGCCCAAGCATGCAGTCTACTGGATTCAACACACCTCAAAGCAAGGAGGTCCAAACGGTACCCCACAATTGACCAGCCCTTATAAGTGGCTACATTTCCTATTGCATAGGACAAAATCATAGAATCACATTTTAATTTTTAAAGTATTACACAATTTTAAATGTGCTAGGATAACTTGTGCCTAAACCTTCAAGTCCTATGTAGCATTAGCTTTTGCTGCCTTCACCATCAGAGACACAGGGAGAAGATGGCTATCTACAAGCCAAGGGATGCTTGACAATACCAGAAGCCAGGACTGAAACAGAAGGGAGAAAGCATGGCCCTGCCAATACCTTTTTTTTTTTTAAAGATAAAAAACTTTTTAACTCTCTAGAACTATGGATTACAAACGTCTGTTGCTTAAGTCCCCAGGCTGGGGTGCTTTGTTATGGTCGCTCCTAGAACTGGTTACAGATAGCACTTCACACTGATATATCACAAGATCAAGATCTTTCCTGTTAATCTCTGATTCAGTCTCTCCCACCAGAGCAGTGAAAATGATTTTTCTTGATCTAAATTAGACTGTATTCCTTTTTACCATAAAACCAGGAACGATTTCTATTTTTTTTAAAAAAAGAAAAAGGGTTGGAGAGGTGGCTCAGCGGTTAAGAGCACTGACTGCTCTTCCAAAGGTCCTGAGTTCAAATCCCTGTAACTACATGGTGGCTCACAACCATCCATAATGAGATCTGATACCCTCTTCTGGAGTGTCTGGGGACAGCTACAGTGTACTCACATATAATAAATAAATAAATCTTTAAAAAAAAACCCCAGACTTTATATCCAGTCCTATATTCAGCCTGTCTCTGCCTAACCTGTTTTGGGTGCTCACCTTTAGCTTTCAAGCCAGCCAGGTTCTCTCCCACATGGGAACCTTTATATGGCTGCTTTGCCTCACTGCTCTTCCCCCCAGTGCCCACCTGGCTCATTCCCTCACATTTCTCGGGTCTCTGTTTAGCTCTTACCCGTGTAAAGAAGTCTACCTGACTTCTCTGTTTCAAATCAAAGTCAATCCCCACTGTACAATTGATTGTCTTCTCCATGGTAGATAATGGTAGAGTCCCATTAGCCAGGTGTATTATATTTTTTCCATAGCACTTGGGACCTAACATTCGATATAAATTATTATACTTATTTCTAATCACTTATCCCCCTTAATAGAATGCAGATGATAGGGGAGGGAGTTTTTGCTTTTACCTTTTCCAAGGAGTCAAACAGTGCCTTGTTGTAGAAGGTGCTTAAAGTTGGCCAGGTTAAAGACAACAGACTCTCCAAGCTAGAAATATGAGTGGAATGGAAAGCTCATAGCCCAGTAGCATAGCAAGTCCCCTACAATTTAGATCTTGTTTGAATCTTCTACCCAGGAGAGACAAGTCTTTATTTCTCCAAGATAAATAAGAAAACATCTTACATCAGACACAGGATGGAAAAGGAATCACAGTTGCTCTGTGCCTTCAAGCACTCTAGGTCTTCAGGATGGAGAGAGCAATGGGTACCACTGACTGCTTCAGGATGGAGGGAAGCAATGGTACTACTGAGTGCTTCAGGATGGAAGGAGCAATGGGTACCACTGACTGCTTCAGGATGGAGAGAGCAATGGGTACCACTGACTGTCTCCTTGTAACCCTTTTAATGTTTGTCCCCATTTAATTAGGTGGAGGTAAGGCAAGGGATGCATGTGAGCAATGACAGGACCATCTAGGTTTATGTTCTTCTGTTTGATGCAAACAAGACTTTCTTTGATGAGAAGTTGAAATGTATTTTACTTAGAACTAAAATCTTACCTTTTCTACCTTGTCTCTAACCAAAGGGTGTAGATTTCAGATGAAAAAAAAAAATCATCACCAGGAAAATGATTGACTTTCTAGAATGCACACATTTCTATTAATGAAATGTGCGGCCGTGCAAGCTGCTGACTAATTCTAATTATCTCTAGGCCACTTTCACAATAACTTGTAAATAAAAAATGCTGCTGGCAGCCTCGTGCAGAAGAAGCCTGTACACGGGTGACAGCCAAGGTTAGTGAACACAAACAAAATAAAAACAAATGAGGTGATCACCCAGTCATTCTTAAGCAAGAAAATAGGCATTTCTTCTGTTAAGTATTAGCTGGGGTTTTACTTTCAACATTTCTATTCATAACCTATCAAAGGAGAATTTTTAGAAAAATGGATCCAGAGCCTAGAGAGATAGCTCAGAGGGTGAGTGTCTACTGTTCCTCTGGAGGATCCACGTTTGGTTCCCAGGGCTTGCACATGGCAGTTCTCAGCCCCCTGAAATCCCAGCTTCAGGGGCATCCAACATCCTCTTCTGGCCTCCCTGGGCACAGAAGTGCAAACCCACACTCAATGTACAATTCAAACTATCTTTAAAAAGCAGATCTATGTTGTATTTCATATCAAATTACTTTTCTTTGAAATGAAAAATACTGCTCAATTTTTTTTATATGTCTTAGAAATCTTGAATGGTGTCTTAGGAGTGATGTAGTTTTGGGTGCAAGTCTGTTTACCCACTCACTCCTTATTGTTGACTGCCTCTTATCCACCACTGTGGATGATAAAGGGCGAGTTTTCTCTAAGCAGCACTTTTTATTTACAACCTTTCCTGAAATTAGCCAAGAGGCAAGATGAACTAGT
The DNA here is from genome assembly GCA_019843815.1 of Montemys delectorum. NCBI lineage: Eukaryota > Metazoa > Chordata > Mammalia > Rodentia > Muridae > Montemys > Montemys delectorum. The sequence goes on from JADRCD010222645.1 coordinate 22,564, forward strand.
CAGAAGCTGATGTGAATATAATTTTTCATTAATTGAAATTTCAAACAGAGTGATCATGGTAGAACTGGAAATCACATTTCTCAGACTCCTCTAAACAGTGGACATAGAGGGAATAGCTTATCTTCTGTCAATTACAGAAACTTTAAATTTTTAAATTTTGATTTGTTTTTTATGAGCAGGTGTGTTTATGTGACTGTCTCTGTTGTTGCTGCAGAGGCCAGAAGTGTTGAATCTCCTGGAGCTAGAGTTACAGTCGTTCTGTGAGCTGTGCTAGGTGGGGTGTGGCAACTGAACCCCAGTAGTCATGATAGAGGCAGTTATAAGCATGAACTACCTCTCCAGTCTCAATTATAGGGACTTGTAGGGAAACCGTTTTTATACCTCTTTTTGTAAATAATTATTCTTCTTTTTAATTAGCTTCCAGATAATTGGCCTGTGGTTGTTGTCTGTGGGGGCATCTCTTAATTGCTAATTGGTATAGGAGAGCCCAGCTCACAGTGGGCAGTACCATTTCTAGGCAGGTGGGCTTGGTGTGTGTAAGATCAAAATGTGAAAACTTTGTGACATTATATTATTTGCTTCTGTTATATATTAATTTGTGTGAATGAACAACTCCCCCCCCCCCCGGAATCTCATTGGCTTCTCCAAAAGTTTATCTTTTTTCAGTTTTTTCCAGTCTCTTGGCACACCAAGATGGCGCTGACGTTTAGGGCTTCTCTTCCCCGCGGAGGTGAGGACTTGAGTGATGTCCAGTCTCTGACCCTTCAGTCCATGTTAGTAAGAACTGTTTCAAGACAAAATACCCTCTGCCTGTGCTGACCAGCTTCCTCCTTCCCTCCAGCCTCACTTTTTTTGTTGTGAGGTTTGGGAGTTAAGGCTTATTCTGACACCATTTTATCGGAAGAGCAGTTCTTGGGAGCAAATGTTTTCACTCTGTACACATCTTCAGTGTTAAACCACCAGTCAAAAGGTACACCCCAAACCATATCTCCCCATCTTCCCAGGCTTTTCACATTTTCTTTCTTTCTTTTCTTTTCTTTTCTTTTTTTTTTTTTTTTTAAAGATTTATTTATTACTATAAATGAGTACACTGTAGCTGTCTTCAGACCACCAGAAGAGGGAGTCAGATTTCATTACGGGTGGTTGTGAGCCATCATGTGGTTTCTGGGATTTGAACTCACGACCCTCTGAGCCATCTCACCAGCCCCACACTTTATTTCTTTATAGGACTTACTGTTGTTGAAAACTGGCTTGACTCTGGCTTGTGAAGCATAATATGATATTCTCAGTCCAAAGGGTCTGTTCTTTTGAGCAACAAAGGCTCAAAAAGATGAAGAGTTACCTTAACAATTAGGCCTGGTAGCACATAGTTACCCAGGGGTTTGAGGCAGAAGGATTGTTAGTTTGACAATAAGTTAGTCTACATAGAAGACTTTGTGTGAGGAGAAGGAGGAGGAAGAGTCATCTCTCGAGACACAAATACAGTTGTCCTGACATGCAGCTTCACAGTTTACTGGGGTGGCTGGAATCAGAGAGACAGTAATGGTGCAAGTGGGGATGGAGAGAAGCTGGAGGTCTCTCCTCTCTGGTGGGATGTAAAATGCACTGCTCCTCAGGACTCCGAGCACAGAATTACTCCCTCAGCATCCTGGCATTCCCCTACACTGGGGCATCAAGCCTTCACAGGATCAAGGGCCTCTGCTCCCAATTTTTCCATTGATTGGGAATTATTGAAGCTAGATTTTAAAAGAATTTTTTTTTTAATGTGTATGAGTATACTGTAGCTGTACAGATGGCCATGAGCCATCTTGTGGCTACTGGGAATTGAGCTGTGGCCCCGGCTCGCTGTGGCCCTCTCCCTCCAGCTCTGGCGTAATTCACTGTAGCTGTCTTCAGAGGCACCAGAAGAGGGTGTATTACGGGTGGTTGTGAGCCACCATGTGGTTACTGGGATCCAAACTCAGGACCTTCAGAAGAGCAGTCAGTGCTCTTACCTGCTAAGCCATTTCGCCAGCCCTAAAAGAATTCTTTTAACTACATATTTCAAATGAATAAAAGAGAATATTTTAATGAAACCTCATGTAAAATCTAGCTTTAATAATTCTCAATTAATAGAAAAACTGTTTCATCTACATCCTACCCTATTTCTTTTCTCATATTTTTTTTGAAGAAACTCTGAGATATTTATTTCATCTGAAGAGAGTTCCATAGCAAAACATAAGCTTTCTTTTAAGTAAACATAACCTTAAACTATTACTATACTTAAATGGCAACTAAATACCTAAAATATCTTATAACATTTTATTAAAATACTTATTTTACCTAAAATGTATTACTGTTAACAATAATTTAAATGTAATAGCTAGGCCTAGCAGTGGTGTAGTTTTGTAAATCCAGACACTTAAAGCTTGCTACAGAGTGAGTTCAAGGCCAACCTTGGCAACTCAGATCCCATTTCAAAAGACAAAATCAAAGATGGTTAAGGATTGTCTTAGTTAGGGACTTATTGCTGTGAAGAGACACCATGATCATGGCAACTTTTATAAAGGCCGACATTTAATTGGGGCTGGCTTACAGGTTCAGAGGTTTAGTCCGTTATCATCATGGTAAGACAGGCAGGGAGACATGGTGCTGCATAAGGTGCGGAGAGTTTTATGTCTTGATCCACAGACAGCAGAAGGAGACTCTGTCACAGTAGATGTAGCTTGAGCATAGATGACCCTAAAGCCTGTCCCCACAGTGACATACTTCCTCCAACAAGGCCACACCTCTTAACGGTGCCACTCTGTATGGCCAAGCATTCAAACACATGACTCTAGGGGCCATACCTATTCAAACCACCCCAAGGATGTAACTTAGTGGTAGAGGGCTTGCTTAGCATACACGAGACCCTAGGTCCAATAACTGTAATATTCACTATCATCTAATATCCAGTGATCACATGTTTCCTTCCTGGTTGTTTAAGTTCCTTACAGTCAGGCTCTAAGAAAGGTTAGCTATTGAGATTCATTTCTTGCATTTCTCTTCATCTATGGCTCTACTCCTAGCTCCCTTTCCCTTGCAGGTTTGCTATCATCAGCCTTGTAGAACATCTCATACCTGTAGTTTTGCATATTGCACTTCTGTGCTATTAGCAATTTTGTATAAACTGGATAAACTGGCAGGTAAACTTAGTGGCAGATCAGACTAGATACTTCTAGGACGTAGTATCACCAGGAGGCATGCAGTGTTTTCTCCCATTAAGGAGGCTAAGAGCTGCTAAGGATTATTTCCTAGGCCTGATAATTCCCAAGACATTCTGGGGCGGGGGGGGGGGGGATGCTCTGTTTTCACGTCTCCCTTTATTAGTTGTAGTGTTTCCAGCTAAAGAAATGCTTATCCTCAGCTATCATCCTTGCTGAGGTACAGTTCACAAGGGAAAGGCAGGCGACTGCTCGATCCCTTCCTCTGTTCACCAACATAAACCTAGTAAGTAGTCCCACAAGAGGCTTGTGACGGGCAATGTTTTTGTTTGTTTGCTTGCTTGTTTCTTTTGTTTTTGTTTTTTTGCAACAAAACGAATTGCCTTTATTTCGGTATGCATCCACATTTCAACATTTAGTGGTCCCTGAACAGAGTGGGAAACGCGGCCATGAGCCAGGAGGCCAAGTCCACTGACCTGCAAACGTGGTAACACTGAGCTCCTTGCGGTCCCGGCTGAGGGTCTGAGGAGCAACACTGAAACCTGAGTCTGCAGAGTCAGGGCCTCCTATTCCAGCTGTCAGGCTCCACATCAGACCCGATGAGTGGCCAGGGTGACTCGAGAGCCCTGTTCAAACCTCTTCAATGTGTAAAAGCAAAGCAATTATGAGAAAAGGAACCAGCACAGAACCATGTGAACTGAGGACTCTCCGCATGGCCTTTCTCTAGGCATCTGTCCACCGAGGACCCTGAGGGCTGACCGGTCTGAGTCGCCCTGCGACTGCTCTGTCCACCTCTAGACCTGAGCTCAAAGCTCAGGGGCTGATGGTGGTGGCAGGGCAGAGGAGCAGGCGCTCCCTTCCCCGGCTGGTGGTAGGTGAGTGTGGTCCGGAGCTAAGTGAGGGAGGCCAGGCTATTCCAGCCTCATCTGACGGCTTCTGGCCACAGCGAGTGTTGGGTGGTGATGGGTAATAACGGAGTTGAGGAGGGGAAAGCAACACCCCTTGATAAAGGTGGGGAGACCAGAAGCCTTGAATTCCTCACCCGCAGCCAATTTTAGAGGGAGGGAGGGTTACAGTCTAAGCTTTGGCCAAAGGGGGAGCTTTGGCCAAAGGGAGCTTTGGCCAAGCGGAGGAGTGGGGACCATGACTTGGACTGGGCATCACTTAAGACTTAAGAAAGCATGGGTGCAGTCAAGCGCCTCAATCCCAGCAGTAGTCAGTCCCACGGTTGCTACCTGAAATCTTCCCATCTATTCTAAGGGCCACCACAGCTGTGGCAGAGGGCGAGGCAGGCAAAGGCAGACCCAGGCCAAGTGCCAGCCAGCAGGTGATTGTGTGACGTGTCTGTTCACAGTTGTACTAGCTGTGCCCACCGCTCCCACAGGAAACCGATTTCAGCACCTTCTTGATCCCAGAAGTTCAACCAGGCAGACAGCTGTTACACTCGACAGAGATGTTACACAGTACAGCTTAGGTATTTCAAATGGACAAGAAGTTAGTATCAGAACAGTGTCTCAGGATGAAGTCTGAGTGGGGCTTCCTCTCCGTACTTTGAGGTCTGCAGGTGTATCTAGAAAATTCACTACTGTGGAAAATGAAGACTTGGGTTGGACAGGGAGGGGAGGCCGGGGCCTCGGTGACTAATTGCTGTAACACTGTCCTTCTGGTGGCTACGGCAGCTTCATGTTCTCTTTTGACATCATCAAGCACCGCAGTTCTTGTAGGATAACTTTGATGCTGTGGGAGTTCTGTCACTTCGCCAGCACTGCCGTGGCTCTCGGATCCATCACTCCATTCGAACTGCTCATGCCACTCATGCTGACTCTTGTTACAAATCTTACAGAGGGGGGTGCTTCTGGGTACTTAGGCCCACATTCTATTTTAAGGCTGTATATTTGGTTTTCATATATTGTTCGCGGAGGTCCAATTATCATGCCTGTCCATCTCGTAAGTGTCATGTCCTCGTCGTCCTCCAGACCCCAGCTAACTGCGCAGTCGCCTACTCCTTTCTGGTCTTCTTCCAGCTCTTCCAACAGTCGGAAATTTCGAGGGACTTTTACTCACAAGCCTGTGCTGGCTGCCATCTTGCGTCACTGTCGCTTGAAGGTCGACCCCCCGCTTGCTTGCTTGTAGTTTTTACTATCTCTATACCTCAGGCTGGAACTAGAACTAATTCTGTCCAGGATAGCCTCAGACTCACTGCTTCCCCAGGTGCTTGCTACCATACCTAGCCAACCAACGGTTCTTTTTTGTTGTTGTTGTTTTGTTTTGCTTTTTGGTTTTTTTTGACACAGGGTTTCTTTGTGTAGCCCTGGCTTTCCTAGAACTCACTCTGTTGACCAGGCTGGCTTCGAACTCAGAAATCTGCCTGTCTCTGCCTCCCAAGTGCTGGGATTAAAGGCAAGCGCTCGGCGCCAACCAATGTCTCTTACAGGATTGTTACAATCTTATATATCTAAACACATTGCTATATTCTAATCAGTCGCAGTCATTGTGTATATAATCATTACCAGGCTCTAAAGTTTTCCGTATTTGTCACTTGGAATGCTCAGGTTAGCTCCTGAGTTCTCTGGGTACAACTCTAGTGGTTTTTGAAGATTTTCTACTTTGTCACAGGCTCACCATAGCTCCAGAAATCCTGAAATATTTTAGAAACAACATTACCTGGGAGCTGTTGGTACTTATTACTTTTTGTTTGACCATTACTTCTTGTGTTTTTTTTTCCCACTAGACAGATAAAGGAAAAATTTAAAGTAAAAATAAAATCTGAATTCATAGTGATGCTTTTAGATCTAAAAAGGTGAATTTTATTTAATGTAATTAATCTTTTAAAATTAAATTTTTATAATCTACATGTATGAGTGCTTTGCCTGCCTGTATGTCTGTGAATTGTGTGAATACCTGGTGCCTGAATGTGTACCATGTGTGCCTAGTGCCCACAGAAGTCAGAAGACATCGGAGCTCTTAGAAGTCTGCTTACAGGTGGTTGTGGGCCACCATGTGGGCCATAGGATCTGAAGCTAGGTCCTCTGCAGCAGTAGTGTAGTTTTGAGTTGGAATTATGGGCTTGATAAGATGTAACCGCCCTCTTTCCTTTTTCCCTCTTGTTTCTTACTCTCCTATGTTACAAGACAGTGATGAATGTGTCTGCTGCATGGACTTAGCTATGCTGATTGTGCTGCAAATGGCTGGGGATGGTTAAAATTTCCCAAGGCAAAGCAGGCCTTGTATAAGCTTAGGCAGCAAAAGCGAAAGTATTATTGAGTGCCTACTCGTGCCAGGCAGATGGCAGTGTGAGGAGATGAGGCTGGGAAGAAGTTAGGCATTCTCTGTGATCTCATGGTTTATATTTCTGAGAAGGGAAGAGAAAAGAGCAGTAAAAATGTTTACCATGCTGAGCAATGACTTTTACAAACATGGAAATGTCAGTAAGCTTGGCTTGTTAGTAAAAGCCACCTTTTTGGTCAACCCTTATCTTCAGAAACAGCTGTTTAAATAAATAAGAAAGGGACTGTAGATTAAAAATGTTGGTCTCATCCCATCCTTTCTCAATGCATTTAACATACTTCTAGAAGATGGAAGGGTCTCCAGGAATATTAATAAGGATATGGGGAGGGTAGCTGGGGATCTGATTGTGGCTAAGTAAATGTACCCATGGCAGAAAAGCAAAATGGTTCTAAGCGGCTGAGTGATAATTGCAGTATCCAGTGGATGGAATGATCGCTCAGCTAAACAGACATGTAATGCAGGAAATGGAGCAGCTGAAGGCAGATCTAGGAAGCAGCAGAGCAAGGTGCAGATATTCTGTCTGTCCTGAGCAACAGAATGGCTGTCCATATCATGCCTGCACATTGAATCTCCCATAGACAAGATTCTGCGTCCAGCCTTTACTGAATCCACAGGAAATTAATATCATTTGGTCCTGTTGGCATATCACAAAGCCACCACTAGTGTACTCTGCTGTAACTGTATGCTTTTTTTTTTTTTTAAAGTGGGCAGCAGCCTGAAATTAGCTAAGGAAGGGTTGGAATATGCATAGCAGTATGGTGCCTTCCTAGCATGTAGAATGCTAAGTTCAGTCTCCAGCGCTACAAAACACTAGCTAAGGAAAAAGTCATGCTGATGATGCAGGGGTGACTCACGTCAACCCTGAGGGAGAATACAGCCAGGCCTCCTGGAGTGAGGCACAGCCTGGCATGTTGATTCTTTCTTTGCTGTGCCTTGGCACAGCTGCTTCATACTTTGTGCAGGCCTGTTTCTTCTGTGTTTGTGACCTACAGGGCAAGTGGAGGCTGTCCAAGCCCTCAGGTCCAAGACTGTATTTGTGGAGATTGAATGAGGCCTTTGAGGGTACCAAGCTAATCTGTCTCTGTTTGCCCCTTCTCTACTATGTCTCTCTCTCTCTCTCTCTTCCCCCCCTCTGTGTGTGTGTGTGTGTTGGAAAGAAGATAAGGTACACAGGTATGTATAGATATATACACATTGCACATATACGTATATATACACATATATGAATATCTATATATATATACACACACACAGAATTTCTCACTGATGGGGAACCTACAGAGTAGACTAAGCTGTCTGTCCAGTTGAACCCTATGATATTTTCCACTTCCTAGCCTTAGGTTGCAAGTGCACATGATCTGGCTAGGCCTTCTGTTCCCATGGATTCTTAGGCTGAACTTAGACAAGTACTTTATGTGCTAAGCTACCTCCCCACCCCCAACTTCTGCACTGTTTCTACTACAGTGTTAGTAAGTGGATTCTGATTGGTCTTGTTTATAACTCATTCTCATTCCTGAGCATATCAAGAGTACAGAATCAAGTCTAAGATGTCTAGGACTAGCACCGACCATCGTGAGGGAGGCACACGGTTCAGGAGAATTCTCTTGGGATTTTCAGGAAGTTGTTCATCATTTGTGCATTTGTTCTTGAGTGAATTGTAACGGCACAGGACAGAATTCAATGTGACAGCAGGTCTTATTTTCCCACTCTCCAGTCCTTTTCTGCTTTCACTGCACACAGCTCTACTGCTCAATCCTTTCAGGCCCAGGAAAGCAATGAACATGTTCTCTTCTCATGTCTGCTCAGAACTGGACCTCTCTGTATTATCAGAGAGAATAGGAAAGGGCAATACAAGATTTAGCTCCAGGGAATAAGGGTAAGTGTACCTCAACAAAAGAAAAGCAGCAAAGCCCTCTGGACTTTGAAGAAGGCAACCTCCAATTTTTGGCTCCCCCAAGCCACACATATACATTGGCCAGTGGATGGGGCAGAGCCCCAGATGCTCTGCTCTACTCCTTTTCTCTGGCTTTCTTATACCTTCTTAGAGAAAAGTTCTTTAGAAAATTATCTCATAGATAAAATGTTACACAAAAGGGGAGTTACAGAAGGATGTTTCATTTATAGAAACATTCATTTATGAAACAGTGTTTCATTCTATAAGCTCATTATAAGTTCAAAGCAACAGTTTCACATGGCCTTGCTTTGTCACAGTGCACACCTGTGTCTTCATCCTTGGATCTGACCTAGAATGAATGTTTTTTCTTGACCATAAATGTGTCCCAAGTCTATTTTTCTTTTTAGTGTAATTGTGAAAGCTCATTGTATTCCTTATTATGTAGTCTTTACATACTATTCTATGAGGAGTGGGCACATTCTATTTTTGATTCTAACTCTATTATATCTTTCTGGCAAAACAACTGAAACCATCTCTTAAAACTTTCTTCCTAAAATTATTTGAATTAAATGAGGAATTCTATAAAATCATTAATTCATCTAAATAATATTAATTCATGAATGTTCATCTTTACGTTGATCTGCAGGAAATCTGCCCAATAGGGTAGGCTAATACTAGGACTCCTTAGATTGCCTTTTAGTGATGAGAAAAGGCATATCAGCTGCAAGAAGCAATCCTGAGATATGATGTCCCTTGGGACCTTGCCTCTCAGAGCTCATCCATTGTAAATCCATGCAAAACCAGGGGCCCACCTCCAGGAAAGTCACCTGCGAGCCCTAGCCTCTCCTAGATGGCTCCTGACACTGGACTCAAATTACTTGAGAATAATAAAAATGAATTTACTAGTTCTCTGTGAGTTGCAGAAAGACAGGAGTAAGAAATTGTGATGTCCAGACCCTAGGCATCCAATGACCATAATTGGGCTGCTGGTGTCTTCAAGGTCACTTTTAAAGGCCAGTAGTTCCAATCAGAGGGTGACCAACACAGGCAAGCAGTAATATAAGTAAACTGTACAATCTGTAACCTACTGTTACTAGCCTATTTTCTATCTATGTTGTTGTTACATGGTGCATAGGACCATGCTTGGCTCTCTACTTGGATGCTAGAGGATTAAACTCAGGTCTTCAGGTTTGTACAGCACACACTTATCACTGGACTGTCTCAGACCTGTCAGCTGCCCAAGGAAAGACAGAAAACTTCTATTAATTATGAAAGCTCGGCCTTAGCTTAGGTTTGTTACAACTATCCCTTATACTTAAACTGTCCCATTTATACTAATCTGTGTTCTGCCACGTGGCTTGCTACCTCCTGAGTACCAGCACTTGCCTCTTCTTCTTAGAGGAATCTCTTCATATGGCTGGTGAATCTCCCACTTTTTTTTTTTTTTTTTTTTTTTTTTTTTGCCCAGAGTTCCCATCTTTCCTGGATGTTCTGCCTAACCTCTACCACTTTGCTATAGGCCATTCAGCTCTTTATTAAATCAATCAGAAGGTGATGGAGAAGATGTTTACAAAACACTGAGATATATGGTGCTTCATACAAAGGCAACTTTTATACAGTGCGCAAGAGATTATCCCACCCATCCCTCTTACCCACTCAACCATCTCTTACCAGACCTAATATATAATATTTGTAGGTTCTGAGAATCAGGATGAGGATGTGGGGTTTTTATCCTATCTGACATAAGGACTCCAGATACCATGTCTTCCCTCAACAACATGTAAATACTGGGAATAGGGGCTATTTTTCTTCAGGTACTCATCAAAGAAGTGGAGACTTTTTCCCTTATGGCCCTGTAGCACTGTTTTACTTCCCAGAATTACATCACATGCCTATTCACTACCCCTCCACTGGCAATCAATCAATAAGTACCTATGATTGACTTGGGCTGTTTCTTGAGGGTAATGTAAAATAATACATTCACTCTGGAAGACAATATGAGGTTTCCTCAAAAAAACTGGAAATTGTATTTTGTAGTCTCCCCCAGCAGTTTTTCTACTGCATCTCTAGTCAAAGGTTAAGTAATGTGTGGAAGAGATACTGTACTTACCTGTTTATTGCAGCACATTAGCAATAGCTAAGCTATGGAATCAACCTAGTTGTCTTTTAATATGAATATCTAGAGAAAATATAAAGCATACATATGTGACTATGTTATACATGCAGTGAAATATTGTTAGTCCATAAAAGAATGAAGTTATGTTAATATTAGACAAGGTATGGGACTCTAGTAAACCACTCAGGTGCAGAAAAGTAATACTGTATGCACTCACTTGTGGGTGAAAGTTTAAAAGTTGGTCTCAAAGAAGTGGAGATTAGAATACAGTTACCAACACCTGAGGGGGAGGGTGTGAATGGAGACAGGATTGAATAACTTCTAATGCACAGTTGGATAACTATGGCTGAAAATAACAGGATATTTCAAAGTAGTTACTCAAGAGAATTGTGAGTGTTCTCAACAGTAATAAATGCTTAAGGTTATTGACATGCCAACTTCCCTGATCTCGTGGTATTGTATACAGGTACTGAAGTCCTACAAGACACCTCATAAATGTGTATAAGTACAATTATAAAATCACGAAAGGAGATCTGTCTTCCAGGGCTAAGGCAGGCACAGCCTCTCTTGAGGCCAATGAACCTCTGATAGCTAAGTCATATTGTATAAACTGGATAAAATACCTTTTGGATATATTTTTATCTTCTGATACCCCATATTGTGGGGCACCGATTATGATCTCATAGGCTAAGGGGGGGGAATGTTTATTTTTAATGTGTTCATATGTGTGTGTGTGCGTACAGGTGTGTACACCTGTACCAGAGGTTGATATTGGGTGACTTCCTCTTTTGCTCTGCAACTTATATTTTGAGGCAGGGTCTTTAACTGAACCTGAAGCTCATTAGTTGGCAAGGCTAGCTGAGCTCTAGGGATCCTCCTCTTTCTGTTTCCCCAACAGTAGGATTATAGGCGTACCCCACCACACCTGACTTTTTTTCTGTGGGTGCTGGAGATTCAAACTCAGGTATATATGTTGTACAACAGACACTTTACCAACTGAGACACATCCACAGCCCCTTGTTTAATTAATTTTTGCCACCTCTGCTTCTCCATGTTAAAGAGACATTGTTATATGAGATATTAAAGAGAAGAAAGAATCACTATATTCTCCATGCTTGCTGTTTCAGTCAGGGATTTGCCAGAGAAATATGTATGTATTTGCTTCCTAGGGTGACTCCAGGGTAACTCCTTGTAACAAATTCCTCCATATGCATATGTGTATAGATGCACATACAAATAAATATATATAGGCAGGTCTAATGGGAGAAGATAGTTCATTGGGGGACACACTTGCGCAGGTTATGTTAGGTACCAACCACTTCCTGTTTCTCTTCACTTCCTGGCTGCCATGACCTGACCAACATTTCTCTGCTGTGCATTTTCACATGCTGACTTGCCTTGGTGCAGGTCTCAAAGCAACTGTGCCAAGTAACCAGGGACCTGGAACCTCTAACGCTTGGAACTAAAAGAATTTTTTTTTTTTTAAACTTGATTCACTGCAGGTATTTTGTTACAATCATGTAAAGCTTACTAACCTGAATCTATCAAGGACGGGCTGAATTTATTCCAAGTTTTGCTGTCCCTGATCTCTCTTGGTCACTTGAGTCTTGCTTAGATTCCAGTAGTTGATGAATTTAGAGTCTAAGCCACTTAATCTAGAATTTCTTCCCTTATATTTGAGCCTAAAATTATTTACATTTATTTAATCATTCATGTGCATGCACATGTGTGTTTGCCATGTGTAGAGCTCATATGTGGAGCTGTGTGGGCTCTGGGGATTGGATTCAGGCTGTCAGGCATGGTGGCAGGTGCATTTACCTGTTGAACTTTTCTGCTGGGCCACACCAGATCACAAATCTAATATTAGAATTTGAAATGTGCACTTACTGTAAGATTTCATTTCTGGCAGCAGATGGAGAGAAAGGAAGGGCTGGGTGAAATAATTTTACCAAAATTATCAGACAATTCTTCTTCCTTTCCTTTTCCTTTGCTACGTCTTTGGTGGTTTAAAACAACTTCCCAGACGAGGTTCTTTGTCTTCAGTGAGCAGGAACCGTACACAGTCATTTAACAATCCTGGGGAGTTCCCCATGGCTAAGCAAAGTTAGGAAGATAAATGTTCAAGAACTGTGGTTGCATTCAGAAGTAGCAACTTGGACCAGTTATCTTCATTCATTTTTTTCTTTATCTGTAAGAGTGCAAAGACAGAACCATCCCCAGCATCCTTGTTCAGTGTTCAGGTCGGGGACCTCCATCCACCCCCACACAAAGGAAGTGCATTGGGCTCTGGACGGTCCTCATTCCTTATCTATGCCATGAGAATTATAGCAGTTAATGTCTTCTTTCCTTGGGACTTAGTCCCATCTCTAAGTTTCGTTTGTTTGCTGGTGCATGTATGAATTTGTGGGAGTGGGTGTGCATATGCACATGTATGTGGTACCTGTATGAGCTAGTGTGTGCATGTGCACATTATTTTTTAACACAGGGTCTCTAACTGAACCCAGACATCACTGACGTGGTTAGGTTGGCCAGTGAGTATCAGAGGTCCATCTGTCTCTACCAGCCAAGTGCTGGTTTTGAGGTATGTGCTGCCATGCCTGGCTCCACCCGGCTCCCCATATGGGTGCTGAGTACAGAACTCTGGTCTTCATGTGTGCACAGCACATACTTAATCAACTGAACCACTTCACCAGCCTCCTATCTCCCTGACCTCCATTTCTAGTTTTTGAGCTACCTCATACTCATTTTAAAAATAAAAACATAAAAGTGTTTTTACTTTCAAAGAATTCAGTATTATACAAATTTTGAATCATTTTCAAAAATCTGAAATTAAATATAAAACAATTTACAAACTTGTCTGCTCACATAGACATTTATGTTTGTCTGTTTCGGATAGATTCCCCACTTCAGCCTTGCCAACTGTTTCCTTAGCCACATGTCTGGATTTTGAAACTTGTATAGGCAAGAATTCTTCTGACGGCTCTATTTAATGGTCATATCATGTAATTCAAGTAACTTGACCTTGACTTATTTTGGAAGCATATTTATAATTAATAAACACATAAAGTAGAATTTAGAAATGCCCATTAAAATAGAACATAAATACATACTAATATATATAATCCCTTAATTTAGTAATCTTTCTGTCAGGAGTTGTATTTTGCTAAAATATTTTGAGAAATATGTAATGATACTAGTAAATACAAGATTGGTTAAATAAACACTCACTTAGAACAAACTGTATTTTTAGCTGTTAGAGTAAATGAAATATATTTATCAAGTAACAACAATAACTAGAACAAAACAAATAGTAAAAAAGTATATAATAAATTTTGTTTTAAATATCTACATATATGTGCAAATAGCCCATGTAAGTGTTTTTGAATGTCTAAAAGTGAGTTAAAACTACTGTCAAGAGGAGATATGTGTATGTATGTATGTATACATACATACACACGGGACACATTTTCTTTCTTTTTTTTTTTTTTTTTTGTAGCATGTAACATTTTAATTCAAACCACAAGGAAGAAACAAAATTACTTCAAGTATCATTGGAGGAGGGCTGTGGAGATGACTGTTTTGCTGCTGACAATGGCAACCTGAGTTTGATCTCTAGGTC
>JADRCD010222648.1:0-35031 GCA_019843815.1 Montemys delectorum
GGCATTCAGAAAAAGTCGGGAGGAGCTGGAGAGATGGCTGCTCTTTCAGAGGACCCTGATTTAATTCTCAGCACCCACATGGCAGTTCATAACTGTCTACAACTCAGGTTCCCTTGGATCTGACTCCCTGACACAAACATACTTGCAGGCCAAAGACCATTGAACATAAAGTAAAAATAAGTGAACTTTTTGTTGTTTTTGGACACATAGGTGTGCTTTTGAAACTTGTGTTCTGGACTTTGTACTTTCTTCTGGGGTAGTGGCGACCATTTGTGGGCTTTTAAGCAGAGTAATATCCTGTTTACAGAGATGGTTTGGTAAATGACTATAGGGAACTGTACTTAGGAAACTGTAATAATCCAGATGTGGGTGATGGTGGCTTGGGTCAGGGAGTGAAGGGAAGAACCAGTAGCACTAGTTGATTAGATGTGGTAGAAAGATTAGGGGAGTCAAGGCTAAGGCTGTAGTTACCACATGATGTGGATAGCCAAAACAGAAAAAGACAGCAAGCTTGTCGGTGAAGGGTATGAATGCAGTTTTAATATGTTGAGTTTTAGGTACCTGTCAAACATCCAAGAAGAAATATCTGTTAAGCAGATGCATTTAGTGCCCCAAAGAGGGATCTGGACATAGACCTTTTGGAATGAACCAAATACTTGAGGTAGTAGCCTCTCCAATCAATGTCTTTACTTCTTTGGGCTTCTAGTTACAGTCAGTGGTACACTTCAACATTCCTGATGCATAGTCAGGGGTCTTTGGATAGTTTCTTCTTTAGACTCAGTTTCTGGCTTCAAGGGTAAACATTTTCTCCTCAACAATTCATCCTGGGTGCTGTTTGGGCTCTACTGTCTAAGCAGCCCACTGTCACTGGAGGCAACTACCTCAAGTATTCAGGTAATTCCAAAGTCTATGTCCAGATCCCTCATTGGAGCACTAAATGTATCTGTGACAGATACTCAGCTCAGAACCCTTTTCTAACTAGAGGGCAACAGAGAGAACAAATTGTCTAAGTTGACTTAAAGTATTTTAAACAAATTAAAAGCTCACCTAACGTGACACTGAGGTTTAAACCCTGAGTCTTGGGTTTGTTCTGGATGTTTTGATACTTCATGGTGGTATTCTCTGGACATGACTTGCTTGAAATCAGGGCAGCTCTGATGACTCAAGACTTTGAATTCCTCACTGGATGGGGCCTATTAACATTCCCTCCTGAAAGAGGAGGACTCTGAAGGCCCTGGAGCCTCTCCCCTTCCTGGTGTTGGGCTGTTGAGTGGTACAGGTACAGATAAATTGTTTTATGTGCCTGTAAGTAACCCCAGTTAAACTTACTAGTAGACTTGAGTAGGATAATTTGTTTGATACGTTGTTGCCCTCTGTCTGGAGTAAACAGAATTAGACTTTTCAGTAGAAGTTATGCTACACTTGGGCTTCCAGGGGCTGCATAGAAACCAAGATGAAATCGGAGGGCAGAACCATGCCACTAATGCTAAGCTGTTTCAGGATTGTGCACCCGAGCGCATATAAAAATGTGTGTCCCACTTCCATGTGCCATAGAGTGATATCCCTTCTCCATGTGGTATAGAATGGTGTCCCTTCTCCATGTGATTGAGACTGATGTCCTTTCTCGCTGCAATAATAACCCCTGCTGTGAGTGATTAAGACATGCAGATGAAGATGGAGAATTGGGGAAATCTGGATGCCTCTCTGTCAAGCCTATTGATGAGCATGGGGATGTGTCAGATGGAAGTGCCTAGACATGTGGGATGGGATTCTATGGAAGCCATGGCAGCAGTTGCATTGCTTCAGCTATGGGTGATGATGACAAGGCATGCAACTAAGGCTCTGCTATGCCAAAAAGAACATGCTCATGCAAGGGAGGACTCCACAGAACACAGGTTGATCTGTTGTTACATTGGAGGACACTTCCTCTTGCCATGTCTTATAACTGGGAGTAGGTAAGGAGGAATTTGTACTGTAGGTATGCTGAAGAGCTCCTCTTGGGATGGAAAAATTTGGAGTACATAGTGTCAGCATTTTGGTGTGGAGGTAAAGGAAGCACAGCTCCCCACTGTCACTCCCAGCAGACCAAGTCATTTGCATAGAGCTTTAGAGCCTTCAGCTTAGACCAAACTAGGATTCATGGCTGGGATGCTGAAAATAAATTTAGGATTAGCCAGAATGAAACAAAGTTGAAGATTGTTTTAAAGCTATTTTAGTATAGGTTTGAGAAAGAGGATTAGGAAAAAAAGGTGTTCAGAGGAAAGTCAGACATACCCAAGTATGGCTAGGGCTCTTCAGGCGAGAGTTGCAGCTCATTGTTTTTACAGTGATCATATATAGGATTATGGTGGTGCTTAAAGGCTGAGCTGTTCCTGAGGGGCACCTGAGATAATTGCAGCCAACAAGGTAAAAGTCTAGCCCCCAGGGATACTGGGAAGAGGCACATCTTTACTGTTAACAGCAAAGTCTGGGGGAAAGAGATAAGACTACCCAAGGTCACATACACTTAACGTGGCTCACTGCTATTTATTATAAAATGTTTATATATGAAAGGAATCTCAAATTGTGCTGAAAAACTTATTTCCCTGCTAGTGAGAGCCTTTAATCAGACTCTGCGATGACAGGATTCTTTCCTCTCGTGTTCTTGTAATTCCTCTGTGTTTCTTTCCTGCCTCAATAGGAATATTTAAAGAGTCAAGAGAAGGAAAATGAGGTAAAAGTGCTAGTGAAGTAAAAGGAACTGAGTGTGAAAGAGGCTGTATGTTCCTTGACCCAATAAGAAGACTGTTCACCTCAGAGTTGAGAAGGAAGCTAATTGAGTAGGAACCTTAGTACACATGAGGGCGTTGTGGCATTGGTGAGACCCACGGTGGGTGATCTTTGCAAGGTAGGAGAGCTCTGCAAGGTCTGACTGACTTGTCCTGGCAAGTGAGTTGGGTTAGTAAAATGTTAAAGCTATCAGACAGAAAAAGAAAGGAAATAAAAGGTCCTGCTTGATTTGGCTGCCCTCTGAGAGGCTCTACCCTGCAGTTGACTGAGACAGTTGTGGATACCCATAGCCAAACATTGGACAGGGGTTGGGGACCTCTTGGGGGAGGGGTGGAAAGGAAGGGAGGCACCTTTCAGAGGTGAAAGGGAGGGGAGCAACATGGGAAGGAATCCTGGAAGGGGAACCAGGGTGGGCAGGATTTGGGATATAACTACATAAATAAATTTAAAACAATAAAAATAAACTGAGAACAAAAAAAAAAAAAAAAAAGAGGAGTCTTGCTTGGGTTACTTAAAAACAGATATGGGGGCTGGAGAGATGGCTCAGTGGTTAAGAGCGGGCTGGAGAGATGGTTCAGTGGTTAAGAGCACTGGTTGTTCTTCCAGACGACCTAAGTTCAATTCCCAGCAACCACATGCTGGCTCACAACCATCTGTAATGGGATCTGCTGCACTCTTCTAGTGTGTGTCTGAAGACAGCTGCAGTGTACTCATATAAATAATAAATAAACCTTTTTTAAAAAAAAAAAGCAGATGTGGAAAGATTTTAAGTAGCTAGAGTTCCTAGGGAAAATTTGACAGAAAGCCCAATGCTGTGCTTGTGGGTTTCTAGAAGACTTTAAAGTTTTCTACTTTGCTGCTGAAGAGAAAGATCTGCTAGGTCGGGAACTGTCCCACCCACTCCCCCAGTGGGGTGGCCAAGGTTTCTGTACTGTTCAGTCAGGGGTGTTATTTGTCCGCTTGGTTTCACATGGCCCCTGGAGCATTATGTGTACTAGTAGATGGATATGGAGCAAGAGCAGTATGCACGTGAAAATTTTGTATCTCCTAAGGATAGGTGGAGTGGATAAGTGTATTGTCTACATTCCTGCCTTCACTAAGAGTGGAAGTTGTTCCTCCAGATCAGCAGCTGTGTGTCAGTCATCATGAAGAGGCATTGGGGTGTTGGATACTATGCTAGGGAACTGGCTCTAGAGGCAGGTACAACAGACGAGAGCATATATAGCTTATATATTGTCATTAAAATTACCTACTGCCTTGGGCTGGTGAGATGGCTCAGCTGTTAGAAGTGACTGCTAATTGCCCTTTGACCTCCATGCACATGCTAGGGCATGCATGTGTACTCAGAACATACAGCACAAATTCACACATAATATATAAATAAGTAAAATTTTAAAAAAGCATTCATTTCCATAAGTCTATAGTTCTCAGTTTTATTATTGTAGAATATTGCATGTGTGCATATAAATATGTTTTTAGTTAACTATTTCTCTGATGATAGACATTTAAGTAGTCTTCAGAATATAGCTTTTTCAGTTGTCAGTTGATGTCAACAAATAACCCATGTAGTTCTCCAGTGTAGTGTCAAATTGCTGAGGTAGGATTGCAGATCAAAGGCCATATACTTTGAACAGTGTATTTTTATTATTGAATCCAATTGGATTTTAAAAATTAATGTATTCTTTTAATAAAATATTCAAACTGTATGGAAAGATACCCAGGGAAATCTAGCCACCCTCCTTCTGTCTTGGATTTTCACTCTAATCTCACTCCTACCATTGCCTATAACTCTTTGTGTGCTTGCAGATAGAAGCATATGTATGCAGTGATAAACTTGAAAGTTTAGTATGTCTTTCTTTTTAGACAGATAATACATGCATTTGTGAAAAGTGGTATTACATGTCTTGGCCCGTTGATTAGGCTTAAGTGACTGTGAGCATGTGGAACACATGTTTTACATATCATTCTATTTCACAGATAAAATAATGTTAGTGTACTAGGCTAATCAAAGTACATTTCCGGGATGGAGAGAAGGCTCAGAGGTTAAGAGCGTTGACTGCTCTTCCAGAGGTCCTAAGTTCAATTCCCAGCAACCACATGGTAGGTAGCTCATAACCATTTGTAATGGAATCTGATGCCCTCTTCTGGTGTGTATCTGAAGACAGCTACAGTGTGCCCATATAAATAAAATAAATATTTTTTTTTTAAAGTACATTTGGGGTTTAATTCTCTAGCTACTAAAATAGTACTGACTGTATCTCCTCACCTTTCTCTGCATATAGTTCACTTTGATTTAGATGGGGAACTCAGCAGATGTCCAAAGTGCCTTAGAAGGTTATTGGTGTGGGTAATATTTTTGGCAAGCTGCAGAGATTACCTCCATCAATGGGGGTGGGGGGACTTCCTTGGTTGTAGATACAAAGGTAGACTTTTTTTTTTTTTAACCTTCTGCCAGTGCTTCCAGAGAGTCTGGTGACCTGGAACTTCTGGCCCCCTATACACCTTGACCCCTGTCGGAATTACAGGATCATACCACTGTGACAAGTTGTACGTTACTGGAGATGAACCAGGATTTAGTGCATGCTAGGCTAGCATTCTAGCCATGAAGCAGCAGCATCTGTCCTCTGGAAACTTGGCACAGTTGCAGTCACATTAGACCCTCAAGAATAAGTACCCCAGGAGGCAGATGTGTACAGAGTACTTTTTATGTTGTGACTATGTAAGTTGTGAAATCAGAAGTGTTGAGATGGTTTTTGTGGAGATTTTGTGCTATGCTTCACTTCCCCATACCAGAATGGATCTATATATTTTCGATTGTATTTGGGATAAAGAGCGATGTTGATGTCTAAACTTACTATCATTTCACTATTTTCACATCTTAGTTTATGTCATGACATCTTATTCTGACTTCATCCTGTTGCTACCTGTAGTTCATTTCTATCACAAATGATGAATATTCTTCAAATGGTCTACCTGTACCCACTTCTATTTAATGATGCTCTTAGTTTCCTGACTCTTGGGTCATCTTGCTATCCTGTTGCATGGCTTTGGTCCTGCTTCCATTATATGTGTCCAGTGATGACTTCTTACTGATTTTCTCTCTGTCTCTACTCTTGATTCATATTGCTTGTAGCTTTGTTATAGATCTTGTCTTTTTTTCCTGGTTGCACCTAGTGCTGGCCTTTCTTGCCTTCATAGAATGGGAAACCAAGCCCTTTCTGATGTGGTAGTCCTTGCTGGTTGATAAGCAGAAAGGTCACTAATTCTTAGGAACTTCTGATGGTTTGTATAATTAAACTTTTAGGTAAGAAACAATTGGTTTTGCTATGACATTTTGATACATATATAATTATACTTTGCCCTTATTTAGGTCTACTAGTGCCTTCTCTCATGCCTCCTCTCTTTGCTGGTCCCTTATGCTTCTTTGCAAAGAGGTCCCCCTTCTACTTGCATGACATATATTCCATTACTCCCTTGTCCCATTGCCTTCTACCTTTAGATCTCTTCCCTCTCACATACCCTCTTTTACTTTATCTGTCCCTACACCTTGTTTACTTTCCATACAGGAGAAAACAGATATTGATCACTTGTCTTTCTGAACCTAGTTTATTCACTTAGCATAACAATCTCCAGTTTCATCCACTTTAGTACAGATGTTATAAATTAACTTTCCTACAATTAAATTAATTCTGTTGTGGATTTTCTTTACCCAGTTACCTATTGATAGACACCTAAGCCTTACCTCTTACCTCTTAATTCTGCCATTTGGGTGGGGCTTTCAATTATAAACGGTCAGCCTGATACTCTTAAGAGTTTGCTGTTTCAGTGCTGCCACATCCTAAGCAAGCACAAGTGTTGTCAACTTGAGTTACACTGGTGACTAAGTTCAGTGTGGTTGCCTGTCTCACAGGAGAACGAACCCCAACTACTTGTAGTTTTCTTTAATGAAAGATGTACTACAATTATGGGTGACACTGGCTACTGGTTTACTTTAAAACAGTTTTGATTTTATCATGTTGTTACTTTCGTGGAGAAAGTATCACCTGCAGAAATGCTGCAAAGAAGCTATACATAGAGAGATCGCTCAGGAAGCTTCAATAGTACCCCTAAAGGTGTACAGTTTGATGCCTCTTCATACAGTTATAAAATCACAGCTATCACTGCAATCTAATTTTAGTATTTTGCTCCTTCCCCTCTCCTCCACTCCAAAAAAGGAAGTCCTGGACTCAGTTAATTCTATTTCCTCTAATCCTAGAGCTAGGTGACCCTCGGTCTGCTGCTTGTTCTTGGAACTGCTTATTCTGGACAACTTCAGCTAAACAGTACATGGTGTGGTGTCTTGGTTGGCTTCTTCCTGCCTTTGCGGTCCTTCTAAGGATAGTGAGTGCTACATTTTGTTCACTCTTTCATTCATTGATGGATACTTGGTTTTCTTCTCTGCCTTTGTGAGTGCTGCCTCTGTGGGCTTCCGTGTACAGATGCCTGAGTTCCAACCCTCAGTCCATGTAGTCAGTGTGCTTACCTTGGTGGTTTGTGCAAAACTAATTGCAGGTTTTGTATTGTTAAATTTGTTGTTTGATTCTAGAATACATTTAAAGATTTATTTATTTCATGTATATGAGTACACATTGTAGCTGTACAGATAGTTGTGTGCCTTCATCTGGTTGATGGGAATTGACCTCTTTAGGACTTCTGCTCATTCCGGTTGACCTGGCTCACTCAGTCCCTGCTGGCTCTGGCCCAAAGATTTATTATTATAAATAAGTACACTGTAACTGTCTTCAGACACACCAGAAGACGGCGTCAGATCTCATTACAGGTGATCATGAGTCACTATGTGGTTACTGGGATTTGAACTCAGAACCTTCGGAAGGTGCTCTTACCTGCTGAGTCATCTCACCAGCCCTAGAATATACTCTTAATAAATGTGATTATTTTATACATCAGTTGAATGTACCTTTCTTACTTTGTTGTTTTGCTAATGACTTCTTATTCAGTGTTTATATTTCTTTCATCCTATGGAACTGATGTTAGACAAAAAGCAAATTCAACTATTATTTGAGTTGAAAACAGGTCGTAAAGCAGCAGAGACAACTGGCAACATCAGCAACTCATCTGACCCAGGAACACTAAGGAAGGCACAGTGCGGTGCTGGGTGAGGGTGTTTCATAGAGGAGAGGAGTCCCTGAAGATGAAGAGCACCGTGCCAGCATCAGAAGCTGACAGTGACCAACTGAGAGCGGCCAACAGAGCCAGTCCTCGTACAGCTGCAGAAGTGGTCAGAGAGCTCATGGTGCACCAGTCAACGGCCATTTGGCATGTGAAGAAAATTGAGAAAATGTAAAAGCTTAATAAATAGTTGCCTCTTGAGTGAAAATCAAAACCACTGTCATGTCATCCTTACGCTATACAGCAATGGATCTGGTGTCTTAGACTGTGATGTGTGCCAAAAAATGGTTTACATGCAACCACCAGTGTCGACCTGCTCAGTGGCTGGACTGAGAAGAAATTGCAAAGAATATTCCAAAGTCAAATTCATGCCAACAAGGGGTTTGGTGGTCTGTCTGCTGCTGATCTGACCCAGATTTCTAAACCGCAGCATTATCAGTACATCTGACAAGTATGCTTAGCGGGTCATCGAGATGCACTGAAAATGACAGCACCTGTAGCTCGCATTATCCACAGGAAGGGCCAAGTTTTCTTCATGACAACAACCAGGAGCCTGCACCATGCACAGTCAATACTTCAGAAGGTAAAGGAATTGAACTATGAGGAAAAGCCTCTTCTACCATCATCACCTGACTTCTCTCCAAGCAACTTCCACTCAAGTATATCAACAAATATTTTTAAGATAAATATTTTATAGCCAGTAGGATGCCGGAAACACTTCCCAACCATTCTTCAAATCTTTGAAGTATGGGTTAAATTTTCTTAAAATTACATTTTCTGTTTTATGTTATATGTGTTGGAGTGACTTGTGTGGTTCTACCAACTCAAAGTTTTATTATAAAATGTCAGGAACCATCATTATATCTTGAACCAGTTTGGCGTATAAATACACAATAAATACAAGAAGTTCTGCCAAATCTGTAGTTTTCTATGTTTTGCCTTTGAACACTGATGACCCTAGACCTGTAATATATTCTATTTTACATTTATTCCTTTATTTGTTTTTATGTCTACTTATATTTATCCATGAAGCCAGAGGTTGCTCCTTGCAGGAATGCTCCTTTCCTAGGGAGCCAGTCCCCTCGGGCTATGGGGACTTATTTGGACCATTTTGTGGAACCAAACTCAGCAAATGGTAAAAAGAGACCACACCTTGGCTAAGTCTGCTTAATATGTATGTCTCTCTCTCTCTCTCCTTTAGTCTCAGTTTTAAGTTAAATCCAAAGTCTCTGTCTCTTTATTCTCAGATGGACTTCAGGGCTTTTCCCTCAAAACCCAGTTCTCCTGTGTTCTCTAAGTCATTTGGACTACTTTAACAATTTAAATTTATATGCATACTTATAATCCACATTGGTATCATATATAATATAAAAACATAAGTATGTATAGGTAGCATAAATACATTGTGTTAGTTACTTTCCTGTTGCTTTAATAAAAGACATTGGCAAAATCATCTTAAGGGAAGCAGGGCTTGTTTCTTTTGAGGTACCAGACCATCACAGCAGGGAGGTGTAGAGTAGTAGGAGCTGCATACAGTAAGAGTAAGAACTCACCTCTAGAGATATACCCATTGTCCTGCAGTCCTCAGTCTGTTTTTGTGAATTAAGTTACAGAGCTCTCTCTCACAAAGGAGCCATAAATGGTGCCTTGATGAAGATAAGAATCATCTTTTCATGACCAACAGAGATTGTCATTTATAAAAACACTTTACAGTTGGGTTTGGCTCCCTGGAAAATGGGTTCATTACAAAAGCAACTGGGTAGCTCCCAAAAGGAAAATGTGTGCTCAGTGGCCTGTGAATGCTTCGAAATCATGCCCAAGGTCCTGGTGGTAAATTTTGTAAGGTTGTAAAAAAGTGGAAACTCACCTGAGTATGTTTAAGAACTGGGACCTTGGGACTAAATCACTACCATAGGAATACAGGTGGCTTTGTCAAACAAGGGAAAGAGATTAGAACACAAAGACAACTTATGCTTCTCTATTTTTTTTAATTTTATTTATTTTATGTGTATGAGTACACTGTAGCTGTACAGATGGCCGTGAGCCATCATGTGTGTGGCTGCTGGGAATTGAACTCAGGACCTCTGCCGGCCCAGCTTGCTCCACCCTGCTCACTCTGGCACTCCGGCATAATTCACTGTAGCTGTCTTCAGACAGCACCAGAAGAGGGCGTCAGATCTCATTACGGTTGTGAGCCACCATGTGGTTGCTGGGATACGAACTCAGGACCTTTGGAAGAGCAGTCAGTGCTCTTACCCGCTGAGCCATCTCGCCAGCCCATGCTTCTTTCCTATAATGTTCTGTATTGTCTCAAAGATTGCTGGCCAGAAGGCATGACCAGATGTAAACCCTTGAAGCTCAGAAGTATGAACTAAATAAACTGAACTTTGGAACTGTGTGCTAAAGCAAAACTTTGCTCATCAAGTTCTCCAGGCTCCAGTATTTTACCTGCAGAACACAGAACAGAGTAATACTGGTGATAACAGACATTAGCCTAACATCATGCTCCTTGATAGACAGTATTTGGCCAGGCCTTCTTGCTTTAGCATTAGATCTATCATTGAAGATAACATTCCTAATACTGACTGACTGTTGGGTGTGACTAAGCCTCAGCAAGTCTTGCTCTAGACTGCAGTGCTTCAAGGCCCTCTTCAGTCTTTACTGATAGTAGTCTCAGAATTCCCCCTGTTCTTCCTTCCCACTTTTCTTGAATATTAGTGGTGGTGCTTTGCAAAATGAGTGGATAAGAGTACCTTTCCGGCTGGGAGTGCAAAACTGGATAAGGGCTTCTCCTCCTCCTCCTCCTCTCTTTGGATTAGACAAGCTCTTATTACGTCACATAGGCCAGTCTTAGTTCTGCCCAGACTCTCTAGTTCTATTCTTGTATCCCCACATCCCCAGCCTGTAGGTTAGTAGGTTATTTTTATTTTTATTTTTTACAACTTCTTGTTTGAGCTGTAGATTTCCAGCAATGAAAGACTTTAGTGTATTAGAGGAATAAAGAAAACAGTAGCCAGGACACACTAAAAACACACAGGGTAGTAGGATAGTGGTGGTGGTGGTAATGATTATATGAAAGTATTAGATAGTCTTTGGCAAAACCTTGACATTTGAATTTTTGTCTGAGTGACCTTTATTATCTTAATCATGGATTATACTTTGAGAAATGAGGCCAGGACCATGCTCAGCAGTTTTAATAAAAAGCTTTCCTAATAATATTGATAGATGAAGTAATTTATCAGTCTCTCCATACCAGAATATAAACTTTTAATATAATACATTCCCCAATTCAACTCCTTAACCACTGGTACCACAAAGAACCCATCCTGAGATCATCAGAAGCTGTGTTTTGTAATGCTAGGGGAGGGATTCTGGGCTGTCCTAGACAAGTGCTTTGCTAGGGAGCTATAGACTTGGCTTTCTTACTTAATTTTTAAATTATGACCCATCACCAACCAACTCTGAATTTCCTAGTGTTTCTGATGTCTATATAGGGCATAGTTTATCAGCACTAGTTTCTCCCTTTTTAGGAAGTAGAAGAGTAGCAGGGATCAACAAACTTTCCTTGAAGAAAGCCAGAGAGTAAACATTTAGATTTGATGGGTCACATGCAGTTTCTCTTTTGTGGGATGGGGATGAATAGGTGGGTATATTTTAAGCCACTGTTTATAAATATAAAAACCTACATAGCTTGTGGACAGTATATTAATGGGTCATGGATTGAATTTAGCTCCTGAACTGCATTAGAGCAGCAGTTCTCAACCTTTGAGTGGGGTGGGCAAAGTATCAAAGACCTGTTCACAGGTGCCTAAGACCATTGGCAAACAAAGGTATTTACATTATAATTCAGATAAGTAGCAAAGTTACAGTTATGAAATATCAATGAAAATAATTTTATAGTTTGGGGTCACCACAACATGAGGAGCTATGATAAAGGGCCTCAGCGTTAGGAAGGATGTCTCACTGGGAATGCTGACAACCCAATAGTTGGCTCAAGCCATAAAGCTGGCATGCTCTAGCAGTCCTAGTTTAGCCCCAGAAGTGTCCTAGTGAGCCATGGATCTTTAGTCAATAACAGAAGCTTGGAAATGCTAGTTATGAAATCAGTGAAGGTAGTGGCAGCAGCAACAGGGTAAATCAACTTTATGACAGAGAGGGCCAGGCTTGAAAAACGCAAGTTTTCTTTCTTCTGTCATGGTCCTTCTGTGTGTGTGCTCCGGTAGGTCTTTACATCAGCCAAGCAGTCAGGTCAGCTTCCGCTCAGCATGCTGATTTGTGGCAAGTCGGTGTGAAAACCAACCGTCATGTTTCTGCCCCGTGACATGTTTCAGCGTGGATGGAAATACAGGAGATAAAGTCATGGGATATTATATAAGGGAGATTTCCTTGCTGAGTGTCTTTTCTTGAGTGAGCAACAAAGATTGTACAGTATGAATGACCTTGGCTTTTGAGACCTTTAAACCAGTCTTCAGAGATACCGTAGTGCTTAAGAGTGTTTACTGTTCTTACAGAGTCCACATCAGTCAGCTTGCAGCTGCCTGTAAGTCCACCTCCAGGGCATGCTACCTTTTCTCTGGTCTGCTGGCACCTGCACTCATGTGACATTACCCATACATACACATAAGTAAAAATATAATCTTTAAAAGACCTTGAAGTCAAACCAACAAAAGCCTTCTTAGTTGGGTATATTCCGACTGCCTCAGAAGAAATGGGTAGTAGTTATTGGACTCAGTGTTGTGAGACTTATGAGTGAGACTTATGATTCTCATGAAGTAATGCCAAAACTTTTACAAAGGTCGGATCTCATGTATAAGAAATTTTTATAATTAGATAAATTCAAAGCAGGAAGCTGCTAAATTCTCATTTTAAATTGGAAAAGATCTGTTCCCAGGAAAGAAGCTTGGGTATTGGGGACTTGGTTAAGCTCTTTAATACCCACCCATTATGGGACAATGGCCACCTTCTGCCTGAAGTGGAAACTTAAGGGTTCTTTGGAAAGTCAGTTGGATGGTGATTTGCTGGGACAAACAGGTTAGGGAATGTTTTCCTGAAGTGGACACAGGTGAAAGACTAAGGCAGACTCATGAAGGAATGTTTCACTGAAGCACACACAGGATAGAGGATGTTCTGCTAAAGCAAGCTCATGAAAGGACACATGATGGATTCTTTGCTAACAACATACATGTATTAGTCCACCTTACACTGCATAGTTGAGTTGCATTTGTCAGGACTCTATAGAAAGAAACATGCCCCAAAAACTTCTGGTGGTGCACTGCAGTTTCTTGTTGCTTATGTGGACTCAGGGTGAGTGGCAGAATGATGTCAGTGGAGGCAAGACCCTTGCTGAAGCAAGTCATGTGGAGAACACATGATGTTTGGAGGGTATAAATTGGACTGGACAGACAGTGACGGAGGCTGAGTTAGGCCTGCTTATAGAGCTCGCTGTGCAACGCTTGTGGGTCTCGCATCTTTGATTTTTGCTTCCCTGAGAGGCACAGCCAAGAACTTCTGGCATTCCTCCTGGTCCCTCCTGCTGACTTGTGCCTAGGCTGCTGATTCGTGCTCCTATCCCAACTCTACTGATCTGGACTGCTGGTGTATCCGTGAAGTGTTTGTGAGTGGATTGAGCTGCCGCTGCTAACCTGTGAACTGAACTGCTGGTTTCTAGACAGCATAGTTTGCTCCAAAGAACCTTTCTAAACAGGTCAACTTCCTCTGTATCTTTTCTTTCCCACTATCTCTGGTGGGTGGTATGCTAAAAGGGAGGTTAAATCATTAAAGAACCATCATTAAAAATAGGTTTTGAAAAACTTTAAGTTACATTTGCTTCTGATGGTCAGTGAATCTTTGCCATTATCTCTTAGTTACAAGTACTGGAGATATATATATGTATGTATATACATACATACATACACACACACACACACACACACACACAC
This sequence comes from Montemys delectorum, assembly GCA_019843815.1. NCBI lineage: Eukaryota > Metazoa > Chordata > Mammalia > Rodentia > Muridae > Montemys > Montemys delectorum. Next base: position 13,878 of record JADRCD010222648.1, read on the forward strand.
ACACACACACACACACCTACCTCCTCAGGTTGCTCTGTGTCTTCTCTGAGCCAAGGTAGGAAGGTGCAGAGTGAGGGTTCGCTTTTTCGATTTTCTGACATTGTCATCTGATGGTTCACTAGAGTAGAAGCCAGGAGAATGGATCTGCTCCAGGACTTGCTGAAAACATGGAGAGTGCTTGAGGGAAACCTCAGGACAGAGGTATCCTGAGAAACTGCTCATGTTCCCAAGGGAGAACTCATCAAAAAACATAATCAGGAACATACATGCAGCCTTCAGTTTTCAGGAGAGGGTAAAGCTAGGATAATGTGTGCAGGTCAGGGGTGGTGCTTATAGCCTGTAATCTCAGTACTTAGTGGTCTAGGACAGGAGGATTGAGTTTGAGGCCAGTCTGTACTCCACAGTGAGTTCTAGTACAGCATGAAAAACAGTAGGCCTGTCTCATAAACATAAGCAAGAGTGTTCCGTGTGGGGTCTCCAGGATAGCAGGGATGTAGAGGCAGAGATGCGGTCTGTTTACAGCCCTGAGATCCTGTGTCTGTCCCTCCTCGCCCTTCCATTGTCTGTATAGTCTCCCTGTAAACTTTTGCTTCCAGAGCTCTGAACAGGTGTTTGGGTTTGGTCTTAACAAATCTGCAGTCATCTGTGGATCTTTTCCCCTCAGCTGCAACTACAGCGTCTCACTTGAGAACTTCAGTGATGTGGAGAAGTTGCAGTAAGTTTTCTTAGGCTACCTTTAGCCTTTGCCTCAGCCATTTATTGACCACCTCTGTATATAACTTCACAGATCCCTGGTTCCTACCAAGCTCAGAATGTCTTCAGACAGCATCAGGTGTCTATAGTGTAGATTTCCCCAACTTTGCACCAATGTATTTTAAAAGTGTCTTGATTTATGATTTAATTTATCTTGTTATGTAAAACTTCATGGAACTGATTTGGAGTTGGTAACATGAGCCTGTGTTCCCAGGACATAGCCACTTGTATTTGGCTCCAGAATAAACAGCCTCTTTGAAATGAGAGTTATACTTTTAACCCCATGCTTCCTTTGGTTTCAGGAAATCAGATTGATTTAAATAAAGACATATCCATAAACAATGCAAATTAGGTATGGTCTACTTATTGAATAAGGGTGACCTTGGAGATTTTAAGGAAAGGTCACTAGAGGAACACTAGTGAACATTTAAGATTTATTTATTTACTTACTTTTATTTGTATGAGTACACTGTAGCTATACAGATGGCCACTCGCTCCGGCCCCACTCCCTCCAGCCCACCCGCTCCGGCATAATACACTGTAGCTGTCTTCAGACGCACCAGAGGAGGGCATCAGATCTCATTATAGGTGGTTGAGAGCCACCATGTAGTTGCTGGGATCCAAACTCAGGACCTTCGGAAGAGCAGTCAGTGCTCTTACCCACAGAGCCATCTCATCAACCCCGGAGGAACATTTAAAGTAATGATTTGCTTTGCACTGTAGATGCTCCTTCCATTATTCAATTTATAATGTCACAAAATATGAAAGATTATTACTCTGAGAAGTTCTTGAGGGTAGTGAAACGAGGAATTGTGGGTAGTTTCCCCCTACACCTTTTTAGCTAATCCAGAATACTGCTTGTCCTACTATCTTTCCAAGTTTTTCTGTCAAGCAGCTGCCTGCTCTGTTTATGATGAATATGGTATAGGTATAAAGCTGTTAGACTAATAAGACCATCAGTGGCTTACTCTGATTTTTCCCCAAGAGGAGGCCCTGCTGGTGGTTTCGGGGAAAGGAGGGTAGTTTCCAGTCTGGATTTTGCTTGCATGTAGAATGCTGTATTCTTGACTTTAATGACGTCACAGAAAGTAATGAAAAAACTTATATCTGCTTCAGGAGCTCCTAAACACTATCTGAGGATGTTGTCAACAGTGCCCTGAGACCCTCAATAAACTTGTTTTTCCTTGTGCAGCACTGAATTAGGATTGCAGTTCATAAAGAGGAGTGTGGATTTTGGTCTTTCAAAAGCTGCACATAAAATCTGTAGCTCTTCTCAGTCTCTTTGATTTCCTAGAAAGTTCAAGATTTGTCAGGTGACCTGCGGGCTTTTCCTATTTTTTTTTAATTGATTTCTTGTGTTTGAGTTTTCTGTGCATGAACTAACTAATATAGATGTGGAAGCTATGGATTGTATATTTCTAAAACATTCTTTAATTCTTTTTGGAGCAGATAAGAAAGTTGGGATCAAAAGAACAAAGCTGTGTGTTGAGTTGGGCTTGCATATGTGAGGAATAATCCTAGTGTCATTAGAGCTGATAGGTCTCTAGATTTCTACACAGAGCTTTGGCTCTAGACTACATCTGAGGATAGCCCTCAGTTTTTGATGATCTCACTTAGTTTAGAATTAGTTCAGAACTTGTATAAACTTTAACTTTTTGTAATATATGTACATATTTTATAGTAGTAAACAGCTGTTATCTACATATATTTTATGCATTCATGGCATACCTAAAATTTTCTTAATTTATGAAATATTTCTAGGCTAATAGTTCATTTGCAACTTTTTCACACTCATGTAAATATTAAGAAAATTGTATAGTAATCAACCTGCAGAACTCAAACTTTGTTCAAGGGTTAGCTGTACTTAGAATGCTATACTAGCACTTATTTATAATTTGACTGCTTACAATGGGTCATTATTGAAACCAGTGAGTAAATCTTTTTAATCTCTCGTGAACCTTTTACTTTAAAAATGTATAGATAGTGGGACATGGTGGCACATACCTTGAATCTCAGGTGACAGAGGCAAGTAGATTTCTGTGAGTTAAAGCCAGCCTAGTCTATAAGTCAAGCTCAGGCTAGCCAAGGTTGCCAAGTGAGATCCTGCCTCAAAGGTAAGTCCAAAGGCAAGAGAGTCTCAGTTGAGGGATTGCCCAGATCAGATTGATGTGTGGCTGTGTCTGCAGTAGGCTGTCTGAATTATAATGTCGGGAGGCCTGAGCAGGTGGGCCTGGATTTTGTGAGAAAGCTAGCTAAGGTCTAGAGACATGGCTGAGCAGACACTGCTGCTCTTTTTTTTTTTTTTAAGGTTTTTTTTTTTTAATTAGATGTTTTCTTTATTTACAATATCCCCTTTCCCAGATTCCCCTCCAAAAATAAAAATAAAAATAAAAATAAAATAAAATAAACATAAGCTAAAACAAACCCCTGTTCCCTTAAACTAGTACCCTCAGAGCTCCCAGGGACTAAAACACCAACCAAAGAGCAGCATATGTATAGCAGAGGATGGCCAAATCGGTCATCAATGGGAGGAGAGGCCCTTGGCCCTGTGAAGGTTCTATGCCCCAGTGTTGGGGAATGCCAGCACTGCTGCTCTTACAGAGGACCTGAGTTCAGTTCCCAGCACTCAGTGGAACTCATAATTCTAACTCCAGGAGTATGATGCCTTCTTCTGGCCTCCATGGGCACTTGTATGTGTGCATATTCTTATGTACACAGACACATACATAAAAATTTTTTAAAAAGCAGCAGCAGTGAGTGAGTGGGCCAGCAAGCAGCAATTTTCCATGGTTTCTGGTTCACATTCCTGCTTGAGTTTCTGCCCTTTTCAGTTATAGGCTGCATCCTGTAGGCTGGAATAAACCTTTTCCTCTCCTGTACTGGCTAGTTTTGTGTGTCAACTTGACACAGGCTGGAGTTATCACAGAGAAGTGAACTTCAGTTGGGGAAATGCCTCCATGAGATCCAGCTGTGGGGCATTTTCTCAATTAGTGATCAAAGGAGTGGTGCCATCTCTGGGCTGGAAGTCTTGAGTTCTAGAAGAGAGCGGGCTGAGCAAGCCAGGAGAAGCAAGCCAGCAAGGAACATCCTTCCATGGCCTCTGCATCAGCTCCTGCTTCCTGACCTGCTTGAGTTCCAGTCCTGACTCCCTCTGGTGATCAACAGCAATGTGGAAGTAAGCCAAACAAACCCTTTCCTCCCCAACTTGCTTCTTGGTCATGATGTTTGTGCAGGAATAGAAACCCTGACTAAGACATCTCCTTAAGTTGCTTTTGGTCATAGAATTTGTCACAGTACCCACGATGAAGCTAGAATAAGATATTAATTAAGAAGGCGAATGAGCGAGTCTTTTGAGTTTAGTATTTCCATGCCTTCCACACTATTTGTCTTTGGAGGGTTCAAGTCAGAGATGTTTTATCTTCTTTCTACTTCGGACAGAGCAGAACGTATTATATAACACTTATCAGTTACAACCCCCCCATATAAAAGAGTTTAGTAGACTTCCTAGTGTGTTTATTTTTATTTCTTTACTTATTTCAGACCTTGAAAAACCATTAGGGCCTAGTATTAAAGTACAGTTACCCTTAATATCTCTCTTATATGATGAGACCTATGGAACTTTTACTATGAAGTATGTTGTAAAATCCTTTATCATAAAGCTGTTTTCCTATGGGAAATAGTGTCATCGTTGAATAATTGAGATTTGTTTACCTGAGGATTTGGTATAAATATGCTGTAAAGCAATGTGAGTTTTAATAATAACTTAAAAGAATGAAACATTAAGTAACCTTAACTGGTTTTACAAGAGTTGAGTCAGCCAGCCTCTCACTGTACTTACCTCTGGATTTCCTGTTATGCTGTGAGCCTGTCATCAATTTAATAGAAATCATGAAAGTCATCAAAGTGGCATTCCTCAAGTAATCTGTTTCTTGATCTTCTTCGGGATCCTCAGTAGTATCCAGGAAAATAAAAGGTGTCAAAGTCCCCAAGCCCTGAGCCATTCCCCCAGGTAGACTTCTGAGAAGTCTTTGCTTGGGTGTTCTGTCAGAGTAACCCCTGAATCTGTGGTTTATACTTGACCTGTCGTAGCACTCCCATTGTATTATGGCAGATTGGTTACTTAAGACATGAAGCTCTGTAAGAGATAGAGCACTGGTATTTCTCCAGTTTTTATAGCACAGTTCTTGATACATAAAACTTAGGAATAGATGCTAAGAGAATGACTCTGGAAGGTACTTGAGTATTGTTTTGTTTTAAAATGACAACAATTTTGTACTTAATTGTTGTATCTGAACTACTCTGATGCATTGACATTTAAACTGGTTTTAGAAACTGTCTTAGTTAGGGTTTCCATTGCTGCGACAAAAAAACACCATGACCAGAAAGCAAGTTGGGAAGGAAAGGGTTTGTTTGGCTTGCACTTCATATTGCTGTTCATCATATGAGGAAGTCAGGACAAGAACTCAGACAGGAGCCTGGCAGTGGTGGCGCATGCCTTTAATCCCAGCACTTGGGGGGCAGAGGCAGGCAGGTTTCTGAGTTCGAGGCCAGCCTGGTCTACAGAGTGAGTTCCAGGACAGCCAGGGCTACACAGAGAAACCCTGTTGGGGGCCGGGGGGGAGAGAACTCAAACAGGATGGGAACCTGGAGGCCTAGAGGCAGGAGCTGATGCAGAGGGATGCTGCTTTACTGGCTTGCTTCCCATGGCTTGCTCAGGGTTTCTTACAGAGCCCAGGACCACCCGTGATGGGTGCTCATAGAACTCTCTTTCATCCATCATTAATTAAGAAAATGCCTTACAGCCTCTCTTATGGAGGCATTTTTTCAGTTAAGGTTCCCTTCTTTCAGATAACTCTAGTTTGTGTGTCAAGTTGACATAAGACTAGCTAGCACAGAAACCAAGCTTTATTTCAGAAGGAAATTTGTCCATAGGAGTCTAGAGCAGGATGTCTGACGCCGTGTCCTCCATGACTAATTGGAGTCTTGGACAAGGCTGCACATTCTGGTGGTGATACCACCCTCCCTGGGTAACTGCCCTGACCTGCATTTGATAATGTTCCTGTCTGACAGCAGCATTAAACACAAGGTTTCATTTTTATATAGTACTTTATTAAAGTGCATGCAAACATAGAGTAAACTGTATATTAAAATAACTTTGTTTTTACAGGAAGGACGATAAAGACTACGCTTTAAAACAAATAGAAGGAACTGGAATTTCTATGTCGGCATGCAGAGAGATAGCAGTAAGTGAAGCTCTTGTTGTTACCACATCAGCTGATGTAGGAGGGTCAACTGTGTAGGTCTCTGCTGTATTTGCCATCATATAAATTGAAAGCCAATAATAAGTATTTCCAGAAAATGCATTTTTTAAAAAAGGAGAAGTGAAGGTGGCTTGAAGTTCTTGCAGAGTATACATTTATTTATTTGGGATAAATATCACTAAGTCTTAGAGCGCCTGTTGTCATTTCATTCTTTTTAATGAATATCAGCTATTATATAAAGTTACAGTTCTATATGGCTAGAATTAGTGTCTTTATTTATGCCAGTTAAAAAATGAGATTCTGTTTGATTATCACCATGTTTGTTCATTTTTCTTTTGGAAGCACAGTTTTCCATATTGTAACTAGAATCTCCTTATTCCAAAGGAAGCACTTTCACATTAATACATTGTTAGTAATTATGCATAAACTAAGCATTGTGTCCTTGACATTGACTTGAGTGTTTATTTTTATAAAGCTATGGCTCTGGGCTGTTGAGATGACTCTATAGGAAAAGGTGCTGCTGCCAAGGCATGGCCTGAGTTCAGCCCCTAGACCCGTGCGCTAGAATGGGAAGACCAACTCCCACTAGTGTCCTGACCTTTACACACACAATTAAAGAAAAAGTGGACTAAATCTATGTTTCCTGACTCTGTAATCAGACCTTCATGGGCATGTATCACAGTCTCTGCCTGTGTACTCCTTTAGTCTTCTTGTCTATGTGTAAATGTGGCTTCTAGAATCTAGAAGTATTAATTTAAATAATCACATTCATTTATCAGATTCACACTAATGAGCCTTTAAAGGACAGCCATTTGTTGACAGGACATTAAAGTAGGAGAAATGAAGATTCATAAATTTGGGTCTCTGTGTTTGAGTATTTTTATACTACTGGTAAAAGAGACTCATGGATCTTTTTTTTATTTTTTTATTTTTGGTTTTTCAAGGCAGGGTTTCTCTGTATAGCCTTGGCTGTCCTGAAACTCACTCTGTAGACCAGGCTGGCCTCAAACTCGGAAATCTACCTGCCTCTGCCTCCCAAGTGCTGGGATTAAAGGCGTGCGCCACTACTGCCTGACAAGGCTCATGAATCTTAACAGTACAAATTAGTGTATCATACTGTGTATGCTAGACATATATTAGAAAGGGAAAGAATGCTTGCTTATTGGGTAGAGAGTTGGCAAGAGATGGAAGACATGCGTAAGAAACACCTCCATGGTGTGTGTCTTCAGCTCATCGATTTAGTTCTCTTCAGTGACCCAGAGCAATGGCAATAGCCTGCATTATTTTGGATGGGCTGCCACACCTGGCACTGGAAAGAATCCACTTAATAGGTCTTGATCCATTAGATTGAGTTTACACAACACACACATACACCCTCACACATATATTCATGAATAGTATTTTATTATAGATGACAATCTAATTTGCACACAATTATGTATTTTAAGAAATACATCTGAGTGTCATGAACATAATATTTTAAATGAGACATTGAAATTTATGTTAATAAACACAGGAATTGATTTGAGACTATTTAATTTGACTTTATTGCTTATTCAAAGTCCAAAGGTTGTGGGCAAATGCTAATAACTTTTAATTGTATATGCCTTTTTAAATAACATTCTCAGGTTTGATTAATCTTTCCCTCTATGTCCTGCTGCTGTGGATGGCAGTAGATGATGGTGCAGACCAGCCAAAAGGGCTTTTTCCAAAAATATACAGATGCCACATCACTGTGGAGCACAGAGGGGCTCCCAAGTGACCACCGACCTCTGAGACACCTCAGCAAGCCAACAAGAGACCTAGAAATGGGAGAAACTATATACAAGCTCCAGGCACCAACCAAGCCTTTGCCTAGCTAGTGCTTAACTGTGAAAGGACAGAGGCACTCTAAGCTAACCTTGACTCGAAAGGGCAGGGGCAAGTGTCCCCATAAGTGACCTTCATACTGATGTGGTTTGGAGAACCTCTGAGAGAACAAGACAGGTGAAATGGACATAGAACAGTGGAGGAATGCGGGGGAGACCAAAACGGATCTGCCAGTTCACCATGGGGCAGTTAGCAATGGATCTTGTGGGTTTTGGAGAATCAGCTGATAGCAGTAAAGCCTCTGGATCTCTTTGTTTCCCTAGTTGTGGTCAGCCATTCGATCCAAAGCTGCCTCTAAGCTTCTAAGCTTCTCACATTTCCATGTGAGATGCATTTCGGTTAACTAACCTTCACACTCTTGACTCCTGAGATAAGATTTTTATTCATCAGGGATGGCTCATCAAATTCTATTCTACATATACAGGTCAGTCTTAAACCGAAATTCATCAAACCTTGCTTTGTGATGTTAGAAGTCAGGCTACTTATGACTGTTGCTGGGATCAAAGTGGCTGGAAGGGACAAAGGGAGCTTTTAGAGTGCTGATAATGTTTTGGGTCTTTTTTTGCTCTGAATTGGTTCCAGGGGAACCAAATGTGAAATTTCATTGGATTTGGCATTTGTGGTTCTTGTATCTATTTGTTCCATGGCATGAGCATGGTCAGTCAGAGGGACAACTTGTAGGAATGGCTGCTCTCCTCCTCCTCTGTGGGACCCAGGGATCAAATTCAGGTTGGCAATAAGTGCCTTTAACCTACTGAACTATCTCATGGCCATGCAAAATTTATTATTTTTTATTACTTTTAAAAAATACACTACAATTAAATAAAGAATATTAAATTAAAATTAACCAGATCCAAAATCTATACAACTTAATGAACTTAAAATGGCTACAAAATGCATTTGTAGATTGATTGGATTTTGGATCAAGGGTGCTCGCCTTTACTTACAGTGTTTGTTTAACCTACCTATAACGGTATTCTACATTTTAACTTGGGCAGGGATTTTTAGGTTAATGCAATACATTTACAAATTTTTCCTTTTATGGCTGTTTTCTCTATTTGGGTAAAGAAATCTTCATCAGTTCACGGGTTCAAGAACTGTGTAAGCCTAAGTCTGTTTCTAGACTGTCTGCACCACTGGCCTTCTCTAGTCTACCAGGAAGACCAGACTCACAGACTCGGTGTCTGTCATGCAGGGGAAGCTACTAGCCTTTCCTCTCGCTGAGATTATTGGGCTATTTAAGGTCCTTTGTGGTATTGTGTGGGGTTGTTTGTCTGGTTGTTTGGTTAGCTAGTCAATTTTAATTTCTAACGAGTGCCTTCTAGAATTATGACTTAGATCAATAATTCATAAATTGATAGAGAAAGTTGATATCATAATATTGTAACTTTGAAGTTAATAGAAAGGCATACTTTTAATTTTACAAGATTTTTTTTCAATATTTTATTTTTACAGACATTAGTATAAAGACTGCATTATCTCATTAATTTTATCCTTCATGAATGAATTTTAAAACCATAAAACATACTTTTCATATTGAAGTGGAATTATTTTAAATTTCAACTTTTGGGGATTTTTTTGTGCTATATTCTAAAATAGAATTACTTTTCTTCATTATATTTTATATTGTATATCCTGAGCCCTTTCCCAGTTCTGAGTTATTTTTGGTAGTTCCTTCAGGCTTTCTAGTCTACTTCCATCTTTATGCTTTGGTTTTCCTTTTGCTGTCCTGAAGCACAGGCTAGGCTAACACAGCACTGGGTGAGGGTGAAGAGGTGGCTTACATTTGCTGTGATGAGACCTCTGCACTTTATATGGCTGCCAGCAGTTAGCCTAGAAAGTTTAAAGTTTTAAAACAACTTTTCAGAATTTCTCATTGTCATTTCTGTTTCATCACATGTTTTCTTCTGTGTATACTTACATGAGCATATTGTTTTCTTTGGTCAAATTAATAAATTGCATTAATTTCCTAGAGTTTATTGCTTGCCTTCCTGATATAGCTTGTGTTTGCTTTGCTTATATGTTGATGGGTTTGACTGGCATATACATCATTAAGGATTTTTAAATCTGTGTTTTTGTCAGATGATGAATCTGAAATTGCTGTAACTTATAAAGTAAAACCTTTATTTTTCATCTTGTGTCTTCTGATAGTAGTGCAGAATTGGTATTTCCCTTTACGTTTAGTGGAGTTCACCCGCCAGTATGTTTCCTTAATAGGGTTCTTGAGATAGTACGCTTTTGTTTGATATGTTTCATGTAATTTGCCCATTTTAGCTAAGCTGTTGAGTTTATCAGTGTAAAACTGCTCACCCAGTCCCCTGCTGCTTCTCACCAGTGCTGTAGACTCCTGAGTGTGTGCTTCTTCCACTCTTCCTCTTACCTCTTTTCTTCCACTTTGGGCTTGTGTTTCTCCATTTTACTAAATGGAACCTTGATTCATTGGCTTGGAATCTCTTCCTTCCTACTACAAGTATTTACAATTATAATTCCCTGTAACCTGTGTTTTACTTTCATGCCACAAGTTTTGTGATGCTTTATTTTTTTTTATTATAGTACAGGGTATTTTTGTTGTTGTTGTTGTTGTTGTTGTTGTTGTTGTTGTTGTTTTTAAGATATATTTATTTATTATATGTAAGTACACTGCAGCTCTCTTCAGACACTCCAGAAGAGGGCATCAGATCTCATTACAGATGGTTGTGAGCCACCATGTGGTTGCTGGGATTTGAACTCAGAACCTCTGGAAGAGTAGTCAGTGCTCTTAACCACTGAGCCATCTTTCCAGCCTCAGTACAGGGTATTTTTAGATTTTTTTTTCTTTGTATCCATTAGTTATTTAGAAATCAGTTGCTTTATAAATATATGAGGAAGCTTTTCTGGATATGTTATTATTGTTTATTTTCATTGTGTTGAGAAAAAAAGACTGTTTTAGAGGTACATACGGAAATACTTATTGGTGAAATGGTATAATATCTGGAATTTGATTCAAAATAAGTCACGAGGTGGAGAGGGGAATGAACTTGAATGTCCATGCAGTGACTGATGGACAGGCTACCTCAAGTAAGGAAGGAGAGGATTCTACCTTTGCTCACCCTGACTCCTGCGCTCTGTTAACCCTTCAGTACCTCTCTGACACCTTCTGTTACTAACTTGCTCACACTCAGTTTGATTCTTTAATAATATTTACTACAAATAAAAATCTTAGGGTTCCTGTTGTTCATTGTGATCTATTGCTACCCCATACAAGCTAGACTTTGACACACATCAGCATGGCCTAGATTTCATGCAGTCCTTCTTTATAAAAGGGGAGAAGAAAACCTTGTTGAGGGAAGCAGGGGGTCAAAGCCAGAACATCATAATGCTCTCATCTGACTGTTTGTCACATTCTTCTCCAAAATTTCCTATGGGCTGGAAACCCAAATTAGGGTTCTGGCCAACTCTGCGGTGGATATCAGCTGCCCACCAGCATTCCAAAGAGTTTCTGGTAGATGGTGTAGGTCCATGGTTAGTCTGCTTTCACAACACACTTCTCCAACTTCAGCATCTGTTTTCATCTTTTTCTAAGAGATTGGAGAAGATAGAAGTTGAAGAAAGATTCTTCAGTTTAATTATATTTTGGAAATAATTTTGCCATAATTAAGGTTCAGTTTAACTATCACCATACTTAAGGTATACATTTAGAACTTGTTTTTGCTTTTAGGAATTGTTAATGTTAGAATACAGTGTCAGAGTTGGGGAGATGATTTGCTGGTAAAATACTTGCATCCCAATCATGTAGACTTTTGTTCAGCTCTTAGGATCCAAGTAGTGCTGTAGCCGGGCAAGCTTGTAAAGACAAGAGGTCATGTTAGCTGTCCAGCCTAGCATAATTAGTGAGCAGCAAGCCTGTAAGAGACCATATCTCAAAAGGAGGTGAGGTAGGCAGCATACCTGAGGATGACCCTACATACACATGCACCCCACAAATTTATAATTCTTTAAGAAAACACTGTCGTTTTGAAATATAAGTAGTTTTTCTGCCTCATTTCTGAGTGATATATTTTGACATAGTATGTTTTTAAATATTATTATATTTTTTGTACAAGTTTAAATTAAGTGTGACAATTGTGGTAATCAGGTTTATGGTGAATAATATATTTGAAAAAGATATCTATTCATAAAATTTTAAAAATTTCCCCCACTGTTAAAATTGGAAAAAGAAGTGATTTCTGCGAGTAAAGTTGGTATGGCTGTATTTATACCTTTTGTTTTGTGAAGATTAACCAGTTCTTTAAAAATGAAAAAAAAAAAAAAAGTTCTGTTAAAAGCCAGTTTAATTCCTGGGATCCATCTGTCTCCACAGACCAGCTCTGGCAATACAAATGTGCACTGCCATGACTGTCTTAATAAATTTATTTTTGGTGATGATGTTTTTTAACTTAGGATGGCTTTATCAGAATGTAAATCTGTTGTGAACTGAGGAATGTCTCAGTATACAGTGGAATGCTCTTACCTATAAAAAAGGAAAAAACAAAAACTAAACCCTGCTACATGCTACAACGTGGTAGACCTTGAAGATAGTACTGAGTGAATGAGCCAGACATAAAAGGGTAAATGTGAGGCTGGGTAAATGAAGAGCTTTCAAGGTTCCGTTTGATCCCTGGAATCTACAAAGAAGCTAGGCATGGTAGTGCATGCTGGTGCTTATAGTCCCAGTTCAGAGGAGGTAGGAGTGGGTGGATTCCTGGAGCTCAGCAGCCAGCCTGGCCTGTGTGTTAAATTCCAGGCCAGTGAGAGATCCTGTCTCAGGAGCCGAGGGAGGTAGGAGAGGGCTGGGAAAATGGTCAGTAGTTAAGCACTCGCTGTGCTTCTAGAGGACCTGAGTTTGATCAACAGCACCCACATCAGGTGATTTATAACTCCAACTCCAGGGGATCTGGCTCCCACTTCTTATAAATGTAGCAGATACACATGCATACACATAAAAATCAACCAGTCACATGGATGGCACCGCAGTTGTCTTTCCTCCTAGCAGCTCCTCAGTACTGGGATTATAGGTGTATGCCTGTCAACACACATGAGGAAGATGAGGTGTATGAGAACCCACTAATGCTAGGTGTTTACCACAGAAAATCTTAGGGATAGGTAGTAGAGTTTACCTAGAACTAGTTGATAGCATTTTCTATTTGGAATATTGAAAAAAAATTTAAATAATAGTGATGGTTCTATAGCATTTATATTTAATGCCACCAATTTAGATTTAAAAGTAGCTAAAATTGTAGTTTTGATTAAAAAGTTAAAACCAAGTCAAGCAACAAATGACAGATTTCCTGTTACCCCCTTTTTAGTGTCTTTTTCCCTGCAGGTTTTTCTGTCATGAAGCACCTGTGTAGCAATCACACTGTGTGGGTGTTTATTGAATGCTTAATATCAGTAAGCATCGACTTGATTGCCTTTAAGTTGTAGCTGGTCTGAGTGGGTAGGTGGGTAATATCTGAGATGGAGCCCTGCTTTGTTGCCCAAACTGGCTGTGGGTTCCTGGCATCAAGTAATTTCTGCTTGAGCATTCATAATCTGAGGCCTTTGTTCACTTCCTAGCAGCCAAGTAGAAATGCCATTGTGGTATGATAGCAGGACATGTTATATCCTTGTATACATACATGTACGTACTACCACACATAATTTGATGTATATGTTTTTTTTAAGTATTATTTTTGTGTTAAATTTTGAATGAATCTCCTTTGTTTTGTAGTTACTTCGAGAGCTTAAGCACCCAAACGTCATCTCTCTTCTGAAGGTGTTTCTGTCTCATGCTGATCGGAAAGTATGGCTTCTCTTTGACTATGCTGAACATGACCTCTGGGTAAGGTGGACTGCTGGTAGACAGGCTGTTTTTGGTTAGGCTTGAGAGGGACTAAACAGTTAGCTGCCCCTGCACTAGAAATCGCCTTACAGAGTATCACTTGGTGTATTGCCAACCTGGAGGCTTTTGCTTTGTTTAGTGGGTTGAGTTTTCTTACTAAAATGCTAGGCAGCAGAAGTGTTTCAGAGTTTTGATTTTTCCAGATATGGGGGCACTTACTTGCATCTATTTAATGAGACATCTTGGAGACTGACCTCATGTCAGAACTTGAAACTCACTTGTGTTTTAATTTCATATTTACCTTATACATACAGCCTGAAGGAAATTTCATACAGTGTTTATAATAAGCTTGTATGTGAAACAGAGTTTCACTGTGTGGAATCATGTTAGCTCTCATAAAATTCTGAAATATGAATCATTTTGGGTTTTCAGGCTAGAGAGATTTCTGCCAGTATTTCTTTTTTGATCCTGTAGTTTTGACCTTTATGTAACAGATGCTAAAGAAGTAAGAGGACTATGAAGAGCAGCGGAACACTGTTGCCTAATAGAGTTTTCATTTGGAAGGTGACCTTTTCTGCTATAAGGCTTTAAAAGGACATCCTTTCCTTTGTTCCGTAGTGTGAAGGAATTTAAAATGAAGTAGTACTTCTGGGGTGAGCGTGCTATAAAAGGATTGCCAGGTTTAATCACTGTCCCTGCCTTGTTCTGTGATGTTAGGAAGCTCTCCTAACAGTTCTGAAGCAGTTACAAGTTGTGTAGCTGAGTATGGGAGACTTATTAATCATTTCTTAGTTATTCACAACTGATATTTAATGTAATATATTCCATTTTCATTGGCATTAATGTTTTACGATTTGACTTGGCATACTTTTGCATAGGAAAAAACAATCACTGCTGAGGAGAGCCACACTACAGAATGCAATCAGTGTAGAAGTAGACTGCAGTGTTCCTTGTGCATTGTGTTTAGGTTTGTCTGCTTTATGACATACGTATAGAGCCAGATTGTATATTTGAGGATTTCTCAAATGAGGACTTACAGTTTACTGGTTTAGCCAGTATTATAAAAGGCTCATACTATATTGATAAGAACATAAATGCATCTTGTCTTAAGTATAGACAAAATAAAAACATCTGCCTCCCTATTACCTGTGTCCATGCAGCTAACCTTGATTCAACTCAGTCGGTCACACACAGGACAGGGCATGACAGCAGGACATAGAGCTCTCTGTTATATTCAGTATGACTTCCAACAGGATAATAGTATTTAATTTTACATATAAGCTATGTTACATATGTGTATAAGTAATTTTGTAATTCTTTCATTTAACTAATTTTACTGAAGGCAAATAAATATTCTTAACATTACTTTAAAAACAGGACAATTCATTTCCCTAAAACTTAAATTTTTTTTCCTTTTAATTGGAATATTATATGTGGGCTGGCTGACATAGAGCAGCAAAAGTTATAATCAAGAGTTGTCTTGAAAATCACTTGCACTGGTGAAATTTTTAGCTTGTGTACCATGTATTTGATTTATAAGCATGCAATATGAAGAATATGCAGGCAAAAAGTCCCCATCCTACAGGGTTTTACCTATTTATTTTTAGTTTTAAAATACTTATTTTTTAGAAAAAATCACTCTAATATTTAACCTGAAGAACTACACCTTCAGTTATCTCACCTCCTCTCCTTGGTTTTTACTCTGTGAAGCCTGGGTTCTTTAATGCACTTTCTTTAAACCTATGCTTATTCCATTGGGAGAGCCAGTGGATTCTCTTCTTCCTGACACAGACTTGATTGTGGTAGGTGATACATATTCTAAATCATTAAATAATATCTGAGATAAAAGACTGACAAGAAACTTAAGGCATCTAAATATAGACAGGTGTGCACCAATGAATATGTTTGTTTTGTCACTCTAGACTTTTGCTACATTTTCCCCCCTGGGAAATATAGCGCCTTGCTTCACAGCTTACTAGTTATTCCTTTTCTGTGTGTGATTCTATACAATATCAGGTAGAGATTCAAACATTAATCTGAATGTTAAGTGTCACATTTCTACTCTCGTTATGGTCTTTATTTTTTTTTTTTGGTTTTTTTTGGTTTTTGTTTTTTTCTTTGTTTTTTGGTTTTTGTTTTGTTTTTTCGAGACAGGATTTCTCTGTGTCGCCCTGGCTGTCCTGGAACTCACTCTGTAGACCAGGCTGGCCTCGAACTCAGAAATCCACCTGCCTCTGCCTCCCAAGTGCTGGGATTATAGGCGTGCGCCACCACCGCCCGGTGGTTTTTAGTTTTTTAACCACAAGAATTACTTAATAATGAAGGCTTCTGTGTAGTATGTGCTGGAGATGAGGGTGTTGATGTCAGGCATACTGACCTGAGACTGTCCTGAAGTGTAAGGGTGTTTGTTCCGCAGAAAATAAAGAGGCTCGTCGAGAGCTTGAGACATTAGAAGGAAGAAACCATTTTGTGTCCATTTATTTGCGAACTGTTTAATTTATAAAGTTGTACTTTATTTCTCTCTGGTTGTCTAGTCATGTGTACAGAGAAAGCTTTTCAGGGTACCAGACAGGCTCTTTCCTTATCTGAATTCTTTATGCTTCTAACTGTACCCATATCCACCTTGAACTGACTGTCTACTCGTTACCCTTTCTTTAGTTTCTATATGTGTTTTACTGAAACCTATCCCTGATTGTTCTTTATAACCTGTGGTTATCAAAAATTGCTACCACACCTGTGCTGTGTTGGCTGATCAGAATTTTGGTTTTCTCTCTTTTTATTGAATCTTAAAAGAATGGTTCTGTTCTTGAAAATTCCTGTCAGATCAAACAGGTCTGTAGTACCCCAGATGTAATTAACTTTAATTCTATTTTAAAATGAGGAGTACCTTAGTTCCTGCTCCCTCTGCCTTTCATATTCTGAGTTGCCATCATATCCCTTAAAAATGAAGCCTTACTCCTGGTTCTTAGAACGCGTTTACTGTGCATGTTGCTCATTCTGGTGTGCTGTGTCTTGGCACTGCCTTTTCTGTTAAGATAATATCCCGATTGCCTTTCTCTCTTTGTAAAGCTTCTTATGGTATTTTCTTTCAGCATATAATTAAGTTCCACAGAGCTTCGAAAGCCAACAAGAAGCCAGTTCAGTTACCTCGGGGAATGGTGAAGTCACTGTTGTACCAGATCCTAGATGGGATTCACTATCTTCATGCCAACTGGGTGTTACACAGGGATTTGGTGAGTGGATCCATAGCTGGGAGTGTTCAACCAGGAATTGTGTTTATTATGGGCACTTTTCCTGTTGTCTGTAGAAAATTTGAGCCATAGGCAAGTAGGCCTGCAGGTCTTTGGGTGGGGTGGGGTGTGGGTGTGCCCCAGTCTCCTGTGTGGACTGTCCCGTGCCATTTATAGGATGCACCCTGATGTAAGGGTGTACTTACAGGAGGTGGCAGCCAGCTACTCCTCTCTTGCTCCCTTCCCTGTTAGCTTAGACAGTGCTGTTTCCACTGGATTAGATGGCCAGAGAGCCCTGGGAAGCCCTGGGTAATTGCTGTCTCCATTTATTTCTTGCAGTGGAGTTATAGTCACACTAGCTTTTGAATGGGAGCTGGAAGTCAGATCCTCATGCGTGTGCAGCAGGACTTTACTCACTGAACTGCTTCCCAGCCCTTGTTTGCGTTAAAAAAAAAAAAATCCTAATACATTATTATTCATTAAGTCTTCATAGGTTTAGATTACTTGGTTGCTTTCTTTTTGTATAAGTAAATTGTACTTTTTTAGTTCTATTCTTTGTAAAGGTGGTAATTGGAGTCAGCCTTAGAGCAGCACTTGGTTTTAAAGTTCCATATATAGGACAGGAATTCCATCTCTAACAACATGCGCACATAGGAACAAACTCATAGACTGAAGTGAAGCCACAGGGCGGTTGTGCTGTACTTCATTCAGTCTCTGGTCTTAGATGAGTGATTCCAGTCAGCTTCTGCCTTCCTGCAGCCTGAAGGAGTCCTGTCAAGAACATTGAACATGAGTCATTTTCACACCTACAGAGCCTTTGAGACCAGGAACAAAGAGATTCCTTGAGTTCTTTTCTTTATGCAAACTTAATAGAATTGAAGTACTGTGCTTATAAACAGTGGGTTTACAGAACAAAAATAAGATTCAGGTTTTTTATGAAGTTGAAGATAATTCCAAACCCCAGAAATAGTCTATTTTACAAAAACATTTCTGTTTTTCCTGTCTGATTTGCACTACCAGCTTTTATCATACTTGTAAGAGAATGACAGCCCTAGTGGAAGGAAGGCCGTTGTTCGCAACCAGTTACACTAGAAGAACTCTACATTTTGTCTAGTTTTGTTTGTTTTTTTAAATAATTTTCTCCACTTTAAAAAAATTCAGACTGGCTTTCGTAGTGTTTTTCACGTGACTATTTGCAATAGTATGGACTAAAAACAGTAACTAGAAGTTCATTTTCCACTCTCTTTTGGTGAAGCTCTTATGAGATGTAGAAACACTCTGTGACTTGGGCTATTGAAGAATAGGCTCTTTCAGAAGGTTCTGGTAGAAGATCTTAAGAAGGAAGGGTTTAGGAGGCCGGAGACACAAGCAAGAAAAAGTCCATTGTCTGTAGACGCCGTCCCAATAGTAATGACAAATAGCAAACGTTAATGGTGTGGTCACTACATGCTAGCACTGCTGAACCGCATTAGTATAGCCCTCTAGAATGAGGTGCTGGGATACATCACACTGCCCGGCTAGTCATGGATCTGGAATGTTCTTTATTTGGCAGCACCTCCTCTCATGGCTTCCTTACTTGGAGTGAGATGTCTCTGATGTTCTCTGTTGGACAAATCAGTGCTGTTTTTAAGCATCCATCCATTCATCCTGTGTCTTAGAGCGGTTGTCTGCTTAGCATGGCAGGCTGCCTTCAGATTGGCCACTCTTCAGGTGCCTCCCTCTCAAACCTTGCCTTCTGAATGAAAGACTCTACTTTTAAAAGTGTGAGCACTTGTTATCAGCTAAAAGTTAAATTTTGGATTTAATTTGGGTTCTAGTTCTATATATATTTTGGTTTTCGAACTATAATTTTTTAAAGTACCTACATATGATGCTGATTTGTGTGGTAATAAGATATTTGAGATATTTGCTCTCAGACTGTTCAGAAGCCACCCAGCTTTTAGCTTCACATTCTCAAGCATTACATGCAGATGAAGCCCTTATCAGAACAAGTACAATGCATTATAGTCCCTGTGCCTTTGGAGTGAGGCTGGTAAGTGGTGCTGTGATGTCTGAAGCACTGTGTAGATTCCTAATGCCAGGACTTTGACTAGTTGGTGGGATGTCTGCCTTGCCACAGCAAGCCACATGGTAAGGTGGTTAACTGATATGATACACACACCCTGAAAACACCCTTTTGATAATAGTCAAGGGCTTAGGAACTCTCTGTGAATTAAATCAGGATTATTAATACTAGAAATACTGGATTGAACATGCCCATGAGGACCCAAAAGGCAGAGGCAGAAGGATCATAATTTTGGAGCTATCCTGGCCATATTTGCTCTCAAAAAACAAGAGTAGAAACATTCTTTTGTTGAGATGATAGATGTAAATACTGAGCTAATACTCCTGTTTGTTAAGTGGAGATTTATATTATTATCATGAATCATCACACAGCCAAGGATGGTAGCTCAGACTTGGTTTTGGTAGGAATTACAGAGTCATTCTTGTGGAGCCCTTGTGGGTGATGTGTGGGCATTTGAGTGATTGTGTTTTTGTTAGTTTCTTGTCGCAGTGTTGGGAGTTGAAGCCAGGCCCGTATACATGACAGAGCACGCTAATACTAAGCTACATGTGCACTCTGTGAACATGCTCCCAGGAAAATGGTCTG
The DNA here is from genome assembly GCA_019843815.1 of Montemys delectorum. Lineage (NCBI taxonomy): Eukaryota > Metazoa > Chordata > Mammalia > Rodentia > Muridae > Montemys > Montemys delectorum. Next base: position 33,480 of record JADRCD010222648.1, read on the forward strand.
ATAGGAAGGAAGCATGGATAGGATTTATTTTATGAAGTAATTTATGAATCTAAACTAACCTGTTCATATTAGAACAGTAAAGTCCCAGTCACAATGAAGTAGAGAGACATTAAAACAAAGGTGTCTGAGCGTGAGCTGAGCTGCCTCTCCCTGTGCTGGTCCCCTCTCTCTTCTGTGCCCCACTTCTTGGCAGCAAGAGTGTTTGTAGTAATTATAATCCTGGCTCTGCTGCTCCTATCTTTGTTAGGCTTTTCCAGAGCAGCAGAACACACAGGGTGTCGGTATAGGGATATGGAGAAAGCAGTTTATTTTAGGAAATTGGTTCATGCATTTTAGAAGCCTCGTTGTTCCAAAACTGTAGGCTATGCTGCAAGCCAGGAATATTTGGAATACAAAGTGGACACGGAAGCCCATCTGCTAGTCCATCCACTGTTGCTCATAGTCAGTCTCTTTCCTAGTAGAGCTTCATTTGATTAAATGAATTCTCACAGCAAAGAGGGATTGGCTTTGGGCACTGTGATGCAGTAGCTGGCATGATTAACTTACACACAGAGATGTTTATTGGCTTATAGTTTTAGAACTCCAGTTCATAATAGATGGGCCTTCTTGCTTTGGGCTCCTGATTTGGTGTGAGGTAGAAGTGATGGGGATTGAGAGATGGAGGAAGGGAAACAGAAGGGGATGAGCTGAGGCCATGCTCCCTAACCAATGAAGAGTGAACTTCTAGTATACCTTGACAAGGGTTCCCACTAGGTGTCACACCTTGAAGGTCTACCACCTCCCATAAGTGGTTACTATATAGACCTTTAATTTCACCACTGTAGCAGGAGGGGGATCTGTTTTACTCATGTTTGCTGATTTAAATGTTAATCTCAGGGGGCTGGTGAGATGGCTCAGCGGGTAAGAGCACTGACTGCTCTTCCGAAGGTCCTGAGTTTAAATCCCAGCAACTACATGGTGGCTCACAACCACCCGTAACCAGTTCTGATGTCCTCTTCTAGAGTGTCTGAAGATAGCTGCTGTGTACTTATATATAATAAATAAATAAATCTTTAAAAAAATGTTAATCTCATCCAAAAGTACATTCATAGAAACAATTAGAATAATGCTTGACTCACACACCTGGGCACTGTGGCCCAGCCAAGCTGAACTGTTAATCTTCCTATATAAGCAAATTCCCAGAGGCTTTAGCTCAATTGGAATAAGTTATTTCCATCTTTCTGTCTTATTAATCAAGGAGTAATCAGGAGTGTGGGATCGAGATTTTCCACATGACTGACTGTGAAGAGGAGCTCGTGGGAACTTCTTTTGCAGATATCAACAAGGATGTTTAATCCTTTTGTATTTCTGGTGGGCATGTAAAGTGATGTAACTGTTGTAGAAATGAGTGACAGCTCCTCACACAATTAAATATGGAGTTACCTTGATGCAGCGATTCCACTTCTGCATATGTACAGAGAGGAACTCAAGGAGAGGTCAGGAAGGTCTGAATGCCTTTAAAAAACTGTGTGTGTGTGTGTGTGTGTGTGTGTGTGTGTGTGTGTGTGTGTGT
>JADRCD010222648.1:35041-51817 GCA_019843815.1 Montemys delectorum
TGTGTGTGTGTGTGTGTGTGTGTGTGTGTGTGTGTGTGTGTGTGTGTGTGTGTATGAGAGTGTCTGTGTCTGTATGTATGTATGTATGTATATGTGTGTCTGTCTGTATCTGTGTGTGTGTGGTGTTTTGTCTCTCTGTCTGTGTAGGTACTCACAGAAGCGCAGCTTCTGTGTGTTTTGAGTTTGCAGGTGCTCATGGATGCCAAAGCTCAGCTTCAGCTCTTCATCAGGCCAGCTTCCACTTTGCTGTTTGAGACAGGGTCTCTCACCAGCTTGGGGCTGGGACTAGCCCAGGAATCTGTCTGTGTTCACCTCAGAGCTAGAATTATTAGCCATACCAGCACCATACTTGACTTTTAATGTGGGTTCTGGGATTTGAATTCATGTCCTTCGGACTAAGCTATATCCTCAATGCTGTAAATTCTTATCTTTAAAACTATTATCCACAATAGCAAAGAGGTAGAAGCAACATGAATGTCCATCGATGGATGAGCACATAAAAGCAACGTAGGATGTGCATGCATAGTGCATGCATAGTACTCGGCCTTAAAATGGAAGAGAATTCTGATGGATATGTAATACTGATGCACCTTGAGGACCTTTATGACAGATGGGATTAACAGGAGTATAGCAAACATTTTCTTTAAACAGTTTTTTGGAAGAAAGAAGCTTTGTAATTGTTAGGTATAGTCTTTACTTGGGATTTTTTCATATGACCTGTGGGAGTACATTATTAAGTAATTTAGATGAGTGCTCCCATTTTTTGTAGCAAAATAGATTATCATTGATGCATCTGAAAACAAGACCAGTAAGTGTGAGTTTCTTAATGCTTCTTGTCATTAGACACAAGAATTTGCTGGGACTCAGATTCCCTCCAGCATAAACTGACTTACCTACTATGATGTAGCAGTGAGCACCCAGACTTTTTCTTCTGAGTTTTAGCCTTTTCTTTTCTTTTCTCTTCTTTTCTTTTCTTTTCTCTTCTTTTTAAGATGTATTTATTATTATATGTGAGTACACTGTAGCTGTCTTCAGACACACCAGAAAGGGGCATCAGATCTCATTAAGATGGTTGTGAGCCACCATGTGGTTGCTGGGATTTGAACTCAGGGCCTTTTAAAGAACAGTCAGTGCTCTTACCCGCTGAGCCATCTCTCCAGCCTTAGGCTTATTACAAAAGAGAAAAACAGTATTTATAGACAAAACACCATAAAATAGGTTTTTTTGAAGACAATTTAAATTTTTTCTCAATTATTCTGTTAGAAAGCCTATAAAACATGTTACGCGTTCTCAGTTGTGTTATTAAAAAGGATAAAAAAACAAAAACAAAAAAACCCAGGCATGGTGGAGTATGCCTTTAATCCCAGCACTTAGGAGGTAGAGACAGGTGGTGAGTTTGAGGTGAGCCTGGTCTACAAAGGGAGTCCAGGATAGCCAGGGCTATTATACAGAGAAACTGTCTCAAAAAAACAACAAACCAAACCAAACAAACAAACAAAAAGGATCAAAAATAAACCACCCAGTCTAACTTTAGCAATTATCAGAGCTTAGATTATTATTATGAATAATTATAATTATTATTATTATTATTATTATTATTATTATGCTGAAGGGATGGGACTGCTCTATGGCCCACAGGGCATATGCTGAGCTTGGCTTCCCTTTGCACAGTTGTCACAGCGTTCCTTTGCCCTGGTTTAACTCGTATGTAATTGGCCACTGGGTTTTTATGCTGTCAGTGTGTATGTACTCTAACCTTGTCCTAAAGTAATTAATATTTTAAGTTCTAATCTCACAGTTTTGAATTTTTATTCTTTCTAAATTATAGATAAGCTTATAATTTAAATCACTACCATTTGGCATGCATAAAATTTAGCAAAAATAGGGGATATGGAAGATTAATTTTGTCTTGACTCTGCCTACATATCTTTTCATAGAAACATTATTTAAAATAAAAGCATTTGTTTTTTGTTTTCTGCAGCCTCATAGATTTGTACGTACTCAGGTTAAAAGGTATCTTTGATACAAGCGCCCTAGTCTCTTACCTGCTTGGTTAACTCTTGCTGAGACCTTCTTAGCGGTAGCCATTCTGCCTGCTTACATACCCCTGGTGTGTCTGTTTTTTTTCTCCTAAGCATAAACACTGTTATATGACGGTCATCTTTTAGTTATAAAATAAAATTTATAGCACTTGAGACTTGCCTTTGATTTTTTATAAATCGAATACCAAAAAGAAGGGAAACACGAGAAAGAGATGGATACAAGCTGGGGAGAGAGCCAGGATGTTAAAGGGGAGTTAAGGAAAACAAGAGAAGGATGATTAGAAGGATGGCTTTTCTGTCCCCAGAGGAAAAAATCAAGCCCCAGTTGATTGAAGCTTGAGGTTTGTTTGGATCTTGGTTCCACTTCTTAACTCTGTAGCCTTGGGAAGCATTAGCCACTCATGGGCTTTGTGTTTCATTTTATTTGCTATGGTGCTAAGGGTCAAACCCATAGCCTTGGACTTAGTAGACATAAATCCCACCATTGAGCTTTACTCCCCACCCAGCAAGCTGTATTCTTCTCATCTGTAAAATGAGCCAGGCATGTGCACGTCACACACACATGCAGATATGATGGTGAAGATTCCAGGCATTAGGACCTGGAGATGTGCTATACATGCAGTAAAAGAGAGACGATGTTAACAGCGAACCATCTCCTGTTGGAAGTACTGGCTTAGCAGGTGAGGCATACAGCAAAACAAACAACAACAACAGAAAGCCATCCAGTTGTAAAATGAGGTCATGTTCTTTTTTATTAAAATGAGTTATTAATATTTTCAAGGTACTGTAGCTTCAGACAGTCGTGCATCATTAGTTCTTGTCATTATCCACTGCGCAGTGATGCTTGCTCTGTTTCCATGTCTGTTCATAACATAGCTGTACTGGAAGATGCTGCCATGATGTGAGAATATCTTAAGGCGAATTGGACATCTGGTTTCCATGGAGTGTATGCCCCTCAGAATGTCACCAGCAAAGTTCTGCATCTTTCAAGGTGACCATAGCACTCTTTGAAAAAATATTTATCACAGATATGGTTCCATCTAGTACTGCTTGGAGGGAGGTCTTGGCTTTAGAACTAAATTCATAGATTCTACTACTGACACACAAGAAAGGAAGAAACAAGTTTTATTGGAGACTAGGTTATTATCTTAAGATGCTATTGAGTAGTGAAGTAAAATTACCTATCAAATCTTTTGGAAGCTTTCTCAGTACTGACTAAGCAATAACATCAAAGATTTGACAAAACTAGTCAAAACACAACTGTCCTCTCTATCTATGCATACACAGCAGATAACAGCATGTCCGAATCGAATCTGAACCCTTTAAAGTTAATGACTCTGTAAGGTGCACACCAATAGCCTGAGAATCCTATGAGCCCAGGAGTTCGAGGACAGCCTGGACAGCAGACAGAGGCCCCTTGTCTTTAAAAAAAAAGAAAAAAAGAAAAAAAAAAAAAGAAAGTATTGTGAGAAAAACTAAAACACTGGTTAAATGGGCTTTTAGCCCTAAGACTAGTTTCAGATTTTACACCAGGAAGGGAGTAAACTAGCAAAGAAACTTGTAATAGTAGGGGCTGAAGAGGTGTGTCTGCTTCAGTGGTTTAGAGCACTAATTGCTCTTGGAGACAGCTAGGGTTTGATTCTTAGCACCCACATAGTGACTCATAACCATCTATAACTCCAATTCCAGGAGATCCAAGATCCTCTTCTGGCCTCTGTGGGCAAAACACTCATATATATAAACCAAATCTTTATTTTAAAAGTTAACTCTAGAAATTTGACTGTGAATACATACCAGGCCAGACCTTCACATCTTTGTCAATTATTTAGTCCCTAGCTGTCCTCAAATTCAGGCTCAAAACTTGATCAGTCTAATAAGTTTACAATAAAAAGAAACTAGCAAATTAGCCAGGCACTTGGGAGAGAAAACCAGGTGGATCTCTTGAGTTCAAGGCCAGCGTGGTCTATCTACACAGTGAGTTCCATGACAGCTGGGATTATATAGTGAGACCTTGTTTTTCTTTTTGTGTTTGTTTGTTTGGTTTGGTTTGAAGAATAAAAAGAAGCTTAAGGTGAAGCCAAATAGTTTTTTAGTTCCCTTTGCTTGATGCCAGGCTAGGCCAGTGCTCCTATCCGGTGGCTTTGAGGATCTGCTGCATGGATATGAAAACATTTAAGGAGAGAAGTCTCCCCATTTCACTTTAAACCACAGGAGACTAGCTGGGATTGTGCTTTTGCCAGATGGAGGCATACTTGTTTAGGGTTGTTCAGGAACTATAGTTGGGATTGTGCTTTTGCACAGTAGGGACATAATTGTTTAGAGTTGGCCAGGAGCATGCTCTGCTTCATCAAACCAAAGCAGTTCATCTGCTTGTATCTGTAGAAAAACTAGTAGGATTTGTTGTGGGTAGAAGGGGAGCAGTAAAAAAGACTTAGATTCTATGTGACGTTATAGCTTGAATCGTTTGCATTCACAATGTTTTTTGTTATTTCAATCAGTGGGGAAAAAGAAGGAAATTTTAATTTTATCAGTTAACACCCAGGAAAAATTCCTTGGGGCATAACACAGCTATTAGAGCGGTCATGGTCTACCCAAAGAACAGAAGAGACACCAAGGAGTGGAGCATGTATGTGGTAGAAACTTGTCTCACAGGTGTCCTGTATACCAGAGTGTGTATGTGCATGTGTATTTGTGTGTTTGTATGTGCATGTGTGAGTGTATATAGGAAGAGAGAGAGAGCACAAGCTCTCAAGGGAGGCCAGCGGAGGGTGGCAGGTGTTCTTACCTGTCATTCTCCATTTGTCCTTTGAGGCACGGTCTCACTGAACCTGAGGCTTGCTCTTGGATATGTAGGATAGAAGCCACCCTCCTGTCTCTGCCCTCTTGGAGTGGAGACACCCAACTTGCTTTGTGGGTGCCAGGGTCTAAAGCCCCAGCCTTCCTGTTCACAGGCCAGTTCTCTTAACTGCAGAGCCATCCCTCCAGCCATTGCAGGGATGTTTTAATGGAAATAACACAGAATTGGCTAAGAGTTTTTGAGAAAATGATCCATGTTACTTTAACACTTGTTCTTCTAAACCTTATTCACAAAAACTCTTTAAAAACCTAGTCTGTGATTGGGATGTAACTCAGTTTGTAGTGTGCTTGTCCAGGTTGCACAATGTCCTGGTTTCATGCCCACTACCACCTAAACCTGGTGTTGTAAAAGGAGAGGGTTAGGATATAATCCTCAGCTATATAAGGAATCTGAGGACAGCCCAGGACACAAGATCCTATTTAAAACCAGGACCACCTGGAACCACCTGGTTCTAATCGCAGTCTGCATCATTTTGTGTTCTGTTTCTCCTAATTTTCACGTAGTACCTGTGCTACTGTAGCAGATCCCAGAGAGGTGACATAATCACATTTGTCTTTTAGAAAGACAACCCTAGCAATGGCACAGAAGATGGTTTTGATGGGAAAGACATGCATCATGAGGCTTAGAACCATTTCCCTCACTGTATGCAATCACTGCCTGACTCCACAGAGACCCACCTAGTGTTGATGGATTACTGCAGTGCAGGAAAACAATTCTACCCCTCTGGGCTGAATCAGAGCCTCAAGCTCACAGGTACATTGTTAGGATTGCTGTCACGTGTGGCACAGTACCAGCTGCCCCTGGTCAAGAATGTGATCATGATAAAAGAGCTCAGAATTTTGTTGTTGAACAAAATATGGTGATGGCGATGGTGGTGGTGATGATGGGAGGCACTGAATCAGGAACTCTGCCATAGACTGTGGTTTAGGAGACTGTCAGGAGGGGTCATTGTAGGCACTAGACTCTGCCCTGCACCTACCTCCCAGTTGTTTGCTTTCTCATGCTGAGTTGCCTCATCTTAGAAACTAGGAATCTTAGAAACTAGGAATCTGTAATCTCTGGTGTCATGGCCTGCCATTTCAGCAGTAGCATCTGGTTTGTGGGTTTTAGGGGGAAGGGAGGCTTCTTAAAAAAGAATTAATTTCAACCTTTGGAGTTAATAGATCAGTCTACTGTAGACACTGCCTGGAGCTGTCTCCAGTGATGGCTGTAGAAGCCTGTGAAGTGGTTGCCACTTTAAACAGCTTTCATAAAAACCTCTCCTTTGATTTTTAAAGTTATTTAATGCTTGAGATGCACCCTAATCCAATCTCACTTCTCTTTAGCATCCAGATTGGTACAACTGAAGCTGTGTCCTTTGGAAGGGTAGAAGGATAAGATTTAAGGGAGAAGCAGATGCAGCTTCCTTCCTCTTCCGGAGAGGACAGCCCTCAGATGCTAGAGGATTAAGTGCTACTTTTAGCAGGTCGTCAGTAGCAGTCTGGTCTGGTTTTTAGAGCTTAAAACTAAAATTCCACTTTGACAAAAATCACTTAAATATTATCTTCCCTCTTATTTAAAACTAAAGAAACCTCAGAATTATTGTTAGTATATTAGTATAAAATTACTATCACTGTGCTAACTTATTTAGAAAAAGACCATACTGGATTTCTTTATGTTAAACATAGGTGTTTATCTTATGGCTTCCAAAAAAGAGTACCAGGTGAATATTTGCCTATAATTAATTTGCTACTTTGTATTAAATGAGCTGTGGAGGTTAATTTTTCCTTAAACTCTAAGACTGTTTTATATAATTGACAACATGTCAGACCTGGTGGCTCTTACCAGAATCCCAGCACTCAGGAGAACATGGAGAGAGTCACCGAAATTTCAAATCCAGCCTGTGTACATTTCAAGTTCTAGGCCAGCCAGAGCTACAGAATGAGTAGTGTTAGAATGTAGAGTCTAGCAGATCTGGGAACTCAGGGCTGCTGTGATCTACACAGTGAGTTCCAGGACAGTCGGGCTGCATCATGAGACCCTGTCGAGGAGCAGGAGATGGAGGGGGGCTTGGCATTGTAAGTTTTTAATGCTCCACAGTAAAGACCTATTGATTAAGGGCCTCAGCTATCTGTAATGAGGCCTGTGTGTGGCTTTGCTTGTATACACATGCAGTTTTTTCTGTGGCTTCCTGTGTTTAATTTCTGAGGAAAAGTATTTTTTAAGTAGATATATATTAACATATTTGTCTATTTAAAGGAAAACTACTACTGTCTATTGAAAAACATTTTTTTTTGTTTCCACAGAAACCTGCTAATATTTTAGTTATGGGTGAAGGTCCTGAGCGAGGAAGAGTAAAAATTGGTATGTTATATCTATGATAAGTCACAGTTCAGTATAGCTTTGAAATTGTTGTAGGCAGCTGTATTACTGTTTTCTGTATCAATATGCACATATCTGTAGTTCCGAATGTCAAAACATTCCAAAAGAGTGTACATAAAAGGGAAAACCTTCCCCCATATATCAGACAATCCTTAGAGAACAAACTGCTGTAGTTATAAGCCACACAGGCAGGCTTCATCCAACCGTCTGACTTGGTTAAACAACCCTTGGAGCTGGTGGCTTCTTTCCTCCTCCGAGGCCAGCCTTGTCTTCTCCTAGAAGGAGGCCGATTTAATTCTCCTGTTAGTCTCTGTAGCCAGGTTAATGAGAAAAAGCACTGCCGTCAGTCCTCCAGCTGAGGAGCTGACTAAGGCGTGAGTCCTAAGCTGCAGCATGCACAGCTCTGGTCATGCAGGGCAGTCCCTGGCCTTGCCTAAGGGCAAAGGCATTCATGGCAGTGCACCTTGATGCTCTGTGCTGTCCTCTACGTCAGATTTCTCCAGGGTGACAGTGGTCAGAACAACAAATTTTACCCTAACTGCTGCTGCTTCCATCGTCGTTTTCCTAAGCAGTGCTTGTCACATATATTCAGTTTGTTTGGTATGGGGGTAGAAGACATGTAATTAAGTTGTAAATTAGTGTAATTAAGATACAGAGTCATAAGAACACAGAAGACAATTAACAGTAGTTTCTCTTACAAGGTTTGACAAAAAGTAGAGCAGTGGTTCTCAGCCTTCCTGATGCTGCGACTCTTTAACACAGTTCCTCATGTTGTAGGGACCTCCAGCCATGATATTATTTTCATTGCTACTTTATAACTATAATTTTGATACTGTTGTAAATTGTAGTGTAAATATTTGTGTTTTCCAATGGTCTTAGGCAACTCCTGTGAAAGGGTTTTTCAACCCAAAAAGGGGTTACAACCCACAGGTTGAGTGAGAACTGCTGAAGTAGAGGCTCCTGTAGCTGTATGCTTCCTCACCAGCCCAGTAAACCTTGGCTCTTCTTCACCTCTTGCCCAGCCTCCTTTACAAGTTCCCCCAAGCTCATGGTCCACTTTTAAATAAACTGTTTTCTTTTATGATACAAACTTTGCAGATTCTTAGTTGTGAGAACATGTGAACCACGATGTACTCTGAACCACTGACTGGCATTGATGTGTGACCCTGTCAGTGTTCATCCTGGGACCACCAAATGCTTGTGGCCTTATATGAGCTTCTGAAGGGATCTCTTCCATCTGATTTCACAATGTCAGATTCAAATGTCAGTTCTGGGAATGCAGATTAGACTGGGCAGAGTCAAAGAGCAATTTTATGTATGTCCTCTACCATCTGGTTTTAGAATAATTTTGCATTTAAGATCTCCTTTAGAATTTCACTTTTGTATAATAGTGCATGATGTTGGGAGTTTTGGGTGGTACCACATCATCAAGTATTCACATTCAAAGGAAATATTTGATAATCTGATCCAAGTTTTTTATTTTTTTGCCAAAATTTGGGTTTTCTCCCTCCATAATTAAGTCAATTAAAGGTAAATCTACTTCATTAAAAATGTTAGAATATGTGCTGGAGGTCACAATGTGGCTTAGAGGTTAAGAGCACTGGCTGCTCTTCCAGAGGTCCTGATTTCAATTCCTGGCAACCATGTGGTGTCTCACAACCATCTGTAATGAGACCTTGTGCCCTTTACTGATGTGCAGGCATACATGCAGGCAAAAATATTTTATATCTAATAACATAATGTTAGAATAGAATCAGATTTTTCAGATGGTCTTGAATCTTGACATCTCCCAGTGGGTGGTAAGTGTGGGTCATCTTGTATTTGTGTGTAGTGACTGCATGTAAAGCCATACAGAGATGAAGCCTCTAAGATTATGGATTAGCAGTGCAAAGTCCATAACCAAGTAGTTTGATGGTATGGTACTCATGCCAAGAACTCTTCGGTGCCATCTTGGAGGCCTAGTTTTGTGAATTTTTTTTTTTTTTGAACTTCTGTCTCATGTGAAGAAACATAGAAGTGAAATAGTCTTTTCAACTTAAAAAGTACAATGATTCTTTTAAGTTAGTGAAACTCTGGCCAAGTAAATGAGGAAAATAGTATTACAATACTCTATAGTCACTCTGATGACCACAGTGAACAGGCTTGTTGATGCAGACAATGGAAACCCACTCTTTTGCATCTAAGTGCTGACAGGTGAAGTATAGCTTAGTGCCAAACCTATCCCAAGCCCAGAGCTGTGGCCCTCTGAAAGAAGTCTGCCAGAGCAGCAGCCTTACCCTGGAGATCTGACAATAGAGCCTGTCACTTCAAGAACTGAGGGACTGATCTCAAGTGTTTCTATATTTCAGTCAGTAAAAGTGGGAAAGCGTTATCCTCCTCCCCCTGATCTGCACACATTCTTATAAACAACACTGGCAGATAAGACTACATATGCAAAATAGACCTATCTGTTGACTTATGTTGCTTTGTTGTTGTTTTTACAGCTGACATGGGCTTTGCCCGATTATTTAATTCACCTTTGAAGCCTTTAGCAGATTTGGATCCAGTGGTTGTAACATTCTGGTACCGAGCTCCAGAATTACTCCTCGGAGCACGACATTATACCAAAGCAATTGGTGAGTGGGCTAATTAAAATTACAGGACTTTATAAAAAAATTTTTCTGTGAAAGAGATATTTTTGTACATGTTTAAATTAAGTATTAGAAAATTATAAAAACAAAACCCCAGAATTCCACTATCTATCTGTCTGTCTGTCTGTCTATCTATCTATCTATCTATCTATCTCTATATATACACATACTAGCACCTGAGAGCACAAAATTGTACATCTCTTTACAAAAGAGGTTCAGAATGTTTTGAGTAAAAAAAAAAAAATTTAATTTTATATGAAAAGAGAAAAACTAAAAATTTAGTTCCAGAATTTCATACAAATGTTCTTTCTGCACCAAAAGAAATGCTAACATCTAGACGATACCTCAAAAATTAAAGAAAGAAAATATGCAAACTTGAGGAGTTAGAACTTTTTCAGAGTTAGGAGCATGGCACTGCTGTTCCCTCACGTCCCACTGTCAGCCATGTTAGTGGTGTCCCAGCACAGCCACTCTTTCTCAGGCGCTCTGCTGGCTGCCATTCAAGTTGTTGGTAGCTAACTTACATGGCACAGTGAAGGAGACTCATCTGCAGCCTTTTCTGCTACTTCCCCATGACTAATATCTTTTTCTGCTTCATTTTACTGGGGTGAATGTTGCTGTAAGTCCTCTCCTTTTATGCTGATGACCTAGAGGCCCCTAACCACTTTTGTGACAGGTAACCCAGGCCTACCCCACTCCCACCTCATCCCCCACTCCTCCAATGTTTTTCTTTTTATTCTTCTAGGCTGTTGTGCTTTCTGCATCCCGTGATTGTGTCTTTTATTTTCTCCTCCTGTGGCTTTCTTTGGAAGAGCATCTTATTGTCTGATTTGTAGTATTTCTGGGAAAGGCCGTTATTTACATGGTGGCTTAGAGTTGTGCTCTGATATTTCTTCTTTGCCTTTAGGCAGCAGTGTGGCTAATTAGCTCTCAGATCAGTCTTCTCAGGTTACTGTGGGTCACTTAGGCTTGTCCCTTCCTGAAAACAAATGCTACTTATTTCTCATTTCCACGTTTTATAGCGATTTTTTTGCACACAGTCATTCAGCACCTATCTGTTGTCTCTGGACAATTCTTAAGGTATATGGTTCTTTGACTCTCTCAGAGTTTCCCGTTCCTTTCTTCTAGAATGTACTGCTATGAGATCCTGGGCCTCTTGGTGTTTTCCACTATGCTTTTTCTTCTGATGCTTTTCTGGCTTTCTCAGGAGTTCCTTGTTTACCCATGACTTTTGTGGCCTCTTGTATTGGTTTATGCAAAGAAAACCTTTGCCAGTATCTTTGAAAACAAGGATTACAGCACTTGTTTGTAGTTTGTTGTGCACCCGGAGTTATTACCTGCCTGGTCTTTTCTTATGTGTTAGTTGGAAGATACTGTGTTCTGGGGAGTCAGCCATGGGCCTTTCAGAGCTTCTGGAACCTCAGGCCAGTAACCCTGAAACCTCGAGCACACTGAAGTTCATTGTCTTGCTCAGGGCCATGCACTTGTCTTGCTTGTCTGCATCTCCCTCTTGGGAGCTCGATCATGGACAGACTGAGGGGCATACTACAAGTTCACAGATAGCTTCTTGTGGTGGTTCTGGAAACAAGTTTACTTGTAAATGTATCAGGAAGTCCGGGGCTCTGCATCTTCATCTTGGTCACCATTTCTGAAAGGATCTACCCTCGGGTGGAGAGGTTGCCAGTGAAGGACTTTCTTGTCTGGATAGGTGCCTTCCATGGCCTCTTTGGGGTCTTGAAGCACAGACCAATGCTCTTGTAGCAGTGGGGAAGCGTCTTCTTGCCACTCTTCTTGCTTTAGTAAGCACTCTCAGTCTGCATGTCAGCCGTCTCCCTGGCAACCTGAGGAAAAAAACCTGTTTTCTTTCTCGGCCCTGTTTTCCATGTGTGTCATTTCTCATCTGTGTTGTAAGGTCCCTTAATTAATTGGGTGATCCCTAGTTTCTCTATTTGTACCTAAGAATTAAGTTACAAAAGCCACCTGGGAACTCTGTGTTGGATCATGGGATATGTAGGTTGCTTATTACACTTTGAAGTTCTCCAGCAGTCAGCTGTCATTCCCAGAGAGAACCATATGCCTGAATGGGCAAGTCTGTGTTCTGAGGCCAGTCAGATGTGAGAATCTCCTGGCTTTTGGCCCAATTGTTCTATATCAAACATCTGAGAGCATTGGTAGAAAATGGGGAAAGGTCAGCTAGGTATTGAGACCACAGTCCTTCCTGGTTTGGCATGTCTGCAGTTGTGTAGGACAGTGCTGCTCAGCCACCATGCCATAGACTGAGGCCTTTTATGCATTATTCCATCTGCCTTCCGTGGACTGGAAACATTTGCAGCATCTGTGTAAAACTTGTGTTTACACCACCTCCCTCTCTCCTTTTTCATTCAGACTTTAGTCAGAATACTGCCTCCTCACAGAGAGTTTCCTGGAGGAAGCCATCTGTGCTAATGCCATCTGGGGTAATCTTGCTCACACATCACATCCTTACCTTGTCTGTGGTGCTGCTCCAAGTGGTATCTAGAATCCAACAGACTGAACTCACCTTCCTGTTGTTCACCACAGCCTGCTAATGCCTAGTCTCTGTTGGCAGGTGAACCTATATTGTCTAAATTGTCTATATTGTCTAGGCATTTATACTTGTTAAGATTTTGCTCATTTTTCTGCGAAGCCTTTTCCACTCTCCAGATGGAAAAGGTAGAATGCTTGCTGTCGTCCTCTGAGTTAATCTTGAATCCATCCTGGGTTTTTACTTGGCAAAAACTTTGTTCACTAATGTTCTTATCAGCTTTGAGCTCACATTTTATTTCATAGAAAAACAATTATAAACATAAATCAGATGTGGAAAATCTCTCAGCAGCTTTGTATAAATCTAAAATTATTCCAAAATATTAAATTTAAAAACCAGGCTCTTCTCCTCTTTCTCTGTGTGTATGCTCTTTCTTTCTGCTCCCCCATGACTCCCCTGAACTCAGTCCTTGGGGCCAATGAACTTACCTGAGACAACTTGAGACAACTTCCTAATAAACCGTCTATATATATATGTATATATGTATATATATATATATACTGTTTCTGAATATGTGCTGTTACCTAAACACATTTGAATATTTTTTTGAAAATAACTCTTAAACAAATTGAAGATGGCTTTCTTAGTTAATATGAGTTATTTTTATTATAAAGAATATAATATTTCAGAGCATTGTTACTTTTGGTAAAATCTTACAACACTGTATGGATCATGGAGTAATTATGAAATGAGTCCCATGAGCACCTGAGACTCTCTGTTCCTCACAATCTACAGTCCAGCAGCTTTAACAGTCATCTGACACAGGAGAGTGCAGGTTTAACTTCATATTTATCTCTCTCTCCTTCCTCATCTATACATAAATAGGTGGCTAGTGTGATAACCTTAATATGAAATCAAATTCTGGACCTTGTTCCTAAGAGTTTACAATCTGCATGAGAAGAAAGCAGGGACACGTACACAGAAGGACTTAGTTCTTGAGCAAGGAGAGTAGCAGTGGCCCCTGGGAACTGTGCCCTCACTGCTGACAGGTCCTGTAGTCCACAGGAACTGTTAACATAGGTACCTTTCTTAGCTGGTTTTTGTATCTGAGAGGTTATTAGCTTGACAATTTCAGTACTTTTAAATAAGAATGAGATAGTGTAAGAGGAAAACTTCAGTTCTAGTAAGTTTCATTCCTGCCCCTTATGCCTTTGTGGCTGGTTCCCCACACCATTTGAAGGTTCCTGCTGAGAACTCTCTGTCTAGCATTTGGACTTTGCTGTCTGGCAGCTGCTGTGTTAGCAGCTATACTGCCCTTAGAGTTAAACATCAAAGCACCTGGAGCACGTACGTGTGTCCATCCTCACAATGCCATTCAGCAGGGGTCCGCTGCTGGGTCAACAGATCAAGTTAGAACTGTGCACGAAGGAAACACCTGGCTTTGATGAACTGCCACGGGCCCATCCACTGCACACCCACTTCATTGTTGTGGCCATTTGTCCAGTTGGACAGCACTGGAATTTGAATCATGAAACCAAAGAGAGAGGATAATGGGCTAGTGAGCATATTATCTAGGAGACAGAGACCCGAGTGTCTGGGTTTTTAGTTGTGTTTGTTTGGTATTGGGAGGATGCTAAAGGAGTTCTGAGAGAGCTATGACTAGAGCTATCTTCAAAGTCTTCCTGGAGTACGGATTGAGCAGTGCTCACCCTCCAGGTGTTCAGTGTGCACTGATTGGGAATTTGAGGGAAACAGGGAAAGGACAGACACTCATTCTTTTTATCGGGATCAGCACTATTGATTAAACAGTGTTTAACAAATCTTCCTCCCTCCTTTGGTTGTCAGGCGACAGTTACTTCATCTGATTAGCTACACATGGCCGCTGCATGTTTGAGAAACAGGAAGGAGTTAGGCAGGAACGTAAACAGAGAAGAGCCTCCCATGAATTTAGCGTGTTTTCAAACATATGAGCAAGCAAGAGAGACACCTTCTTGGAAAGAATTAGGAAGTTTTAGGGAATATAAATACCCAGCCATCTGACTAGAATTTGTGATTGATGACCAAATCAAGATCGTGAGGGTAAAAGGTAGAAAATTGTTGCATACAAGAGACAGATGGAAGTTGTAAGTTAGAAGTGATCAGGGTTGGGTCAGTCGACTGCTGTGCTTTTCTTTCAAAAGGGAACACCTGTCATGCTGTCATGGAGAAACTATTCCATTCTCTTCGAGGTTTTCAGTAACTAACCATTGACAGGCTGTGGCCAAACGTAACAGTGGGACATTTTCAGCTTCATGCTCTGAGTAGTAGGCAGGTCATGCCTCTGTTAATAGTTCTGTTGAACACAGACTTGGTGTGAATGAAAGTGAACATGTCTTGTAAGAGAAAGACGTTTACTTTGCAGTTTGTCTACTGTAACTAATTGTTACTAATTTATAGCCTCTATACCCATTTTGAAGACTTTTTTTGTTACTTCCTGTGTTCCACTTAGCTTTGTGAAAGCGACGCTGCTGCCTTAGCATGAAGCGATGAAATAGAATACATATCTTTCTTGTTAGCACTAGGATGAAAAATAGTTAATAGGCTTGAAAATTAACAGGTAAATAAACAAGATACATTTATTTTATCATGAAAAGTGTTCCTGTATTCTGGCAAGTGCCCAGTTTCAAGGGTTCTATGGGTTTTGTGTTTGTTTTGGTTTGGTTTCATTTGTTTGTGGTTCCCATGTTCTGTATGCAGACTGTAGTTATGGTAATGTTTAAGCATTTAAAATTCACCCAGATTCAGAAAATAAAGAGACTTCTATAAAGTCACTGGGTGGATAAAATATCATAGCAATGAAAGTTTGGTGGGTGGGGGGTATTTATGTGTCCTGTGGTATTTAGCGGTTTACTTGCCCAGGGATTACCATTAATGTGCAAGAAACAGAGAAAGAACACTCCCCATTGAAGTAAAAATGCATTTTCTTTTGGAAAGAAGCACTTTATTTTCCTCCTTTTTCTTTTTCCTTTCCTTTTTCCTTTTTATTTTCTCTTTTCTGTTTTTGTTTTTGTTTTTCTTTTCTTTTTCTTTTAAAGATATTTGGGCTATAGGGTGTATATTTGCAGAACTACTAACGTCAGAACCAATATTTCACTGTCGACAAGAGGACATCAAAACTAGTAATCCTTATCACCATGACCAGCTGGACAGAATATTCAATGTAATGGGATTCCCTGCAGGTACACACTTGCTTTTGTTGTTTGCTATCTTCTTTGGAAAGGTTGTGGTTTTGGCTTATGATAGCTTGTATTACATGATTGTTTTTATGACTTTGATTTTTTTCAGCGAATCACAGAAATAGCAAAATTCACAGAATTCAAATATCAACCTTAAAATACTTAGGAGTTTTCTGAATTCAGTGAGGTTTTTGTTTGTTTTCCTTTTGGTTTACTGTTTTGTTTTGTTGTTTGGTATTTGAAATGATGAGATCTTGCAATAGCTGGGTTAACTTGATGCCTTTTGTTCCTGCCAGTGTAAACTAAAACAAAAGCAGTGGAAGGTTTTTTTTTTATTCTGGCAGCACATGTCATAGCTGCCAGCTGCTTGAATGCAGAAGCTGAAGGCTCTGGTTAGGCAGAACACTGTGCAGACAGAGCCACATCTTGTGGAGGAACCACACTTCTGTTTCCTCATTTGTCACTATTTTTTTTAATGTCTTGCTAAAGCAGCCAGGGTGTGAATGAAAATCACAGCCATGGATTTTACAGCAGAGAGAAAATGTATGGGTACTCACCTTTCTGGAGTTAGCATCTCTCCTGCTGTATCCCAGGTCCTAGTTGTAGCACAGACCAGTGATTCACCAGAATAGTGCAAGTGTGGAGAAAGCACCTCAAGATGGTGGCCAGTCAATCACATGACTGACACTGTGTCCTATTGGGACTGCTTCTAAGGTCACCACAGCTTAAGACAGACAGAGTCCCACCTTTCCTTGTAGAATTATGAGTTATCAGCAAATTCAGAACACCTACACAGACTTGCCTTCTCCAGAATGGCCCAGTATTTTTGGGAAGACCTTATTGGGATAAGATTGTTATTTACTCATTACATGCTACTATCTTGAATAAAATATATTGACAAGGAGCTGGGTGTGGTAGCCACACCTTTAATTTCAGCAGTTTTCTGAGGCAGCAACAGGTGTATCTCTGTGAGTTCAAGCCAGCCTGGTATGTATAGCAAGTTCCAGGACAGTCAGAATAACATAATAGAGAGGCCCTGTCTCAGACAGACAGACAGACAGACAGACAGACAGACAGAGGCAGGCAAGCAGGCAGATAGACATTGATTCTTCCCTCTTAAGTATTTACATTGTCTATATATTTTTAAAAGTAGACATGGTTTGAGTGG
>JADRCD010222648.1:51827-67929 GCA_019843815.1 Montemys delectorum
TATTTACATTGTCTATATATTTTTAAAAGTAGACATGGTTTGAGTGGCTAAAGGAAATACTTCTTCCTTCTTAGATCCAAGTTCATTCACTATTTCTGAGGCCATGGGAAGGAGACATGGCAGGGATTGGAAGCCATGAGGACCACAGTCCAGATGATTCTCGGCGTGGGTTTAATAGTTCAGATGCCTCAGTTAAAGAGAAGCCAGAAAAGCAAACAGCAGCCAGCGAGGATCCATAGTAGACACTTGAATCGTAGACAGGGCTTGTGCTCTGCTTAAGAAAGGTTAGTGTGGCTGTGGAGCATTAAAAACTCAGTTAGAGTGGGCTAACTGAAGTCAGAAACCAGCTACATAGAACAATACCACAGCCGTGAAGACACAATAAGGATGGAAAAGAATGAACAAATACATAACCTTTAAAAAGAAGTATATAATTGAAGGAAAACTAAGTGGTTACCTTAAGGTTTTTAGCTTGAAACATTGACAAAGCAGAGAAACTGGAGCAAATAAGTAGTTGAGGAAAAAATACCATTCTAAAGTTGAAGTCTATATTTAGTTCATACTGGTTGATGTCTGTGAAGATAGATGGCCAGTGCTCTCAGCTGTTGGTATGTTGCTGTGCACCTAACAGACCCCTGGTTTCACCTCTGGCAGCTTCTGAGAGGCAGCTGAGTTAGCACGTGTTCTCAGTACTTCTGCAGCCCGGAATACCTGAAGCAGTTGCCCTCACATGGTGTTGAACAGTAATACTAGGAGTAGCCAAGACAGCAGCATCCAAGCTATGTCCCACCATTTGCCGTGATAATGTCAGGAGGAGCTTTAGGAATGTGAAAAAGGAGGGCTGCCTGCCACCCAGACTAGTGTGTCGAGCCAGTCAGGGAAAAGAGCCTAGATTTCTCAGTTAAAAAGACTGCTTGCTGGCAGAACTAAGAAATTTGATGAATGAGGAAAAACAAGTGGGTTTACAAATGTAAATAGGACCATTTAATAACAAATATTTATTTGTGATTTTTTTTTTCCTGCTAGTGATAGAACAGATACTGGCAAGTTTTAGTGGGACAGAGTAGCAAGGGCAGGCCAGCACTTGATTAGGTGTGAAGCCAGAAGGCCACAGGGTGTAGCCACAACCTAAGCACTCTTGTGAGAGCCAGTCTTAGAAAGCTCTCAAAATAAAGTAATCTTTGTTAGCATTCTTGAGACCAGGAGCCTAGGCAATGTAAACACTTATCAATGTATTTCACAGATAAAGATTGGGAAGATATAAAAAAGATGCCCGAACATTCAACATTAATGAAAGATTTCAGAAGAAATACGTAAGTTGGAAAGAAAATGGACCCTTTGTGATTTTAACTTTTCCAGACTAGTCACAATAAAATTAAATGTTCAGCATGCCACAGCACTCGTTTAAGGTTACTGAAGAGTTTTACTTACTTTTAAATACTGTTTGATGTTATTTCCCATTTTGTAAGATAATAAAATAACAGAGAGGTTGCTCTTGTTAGCAGCTGATGAGGGGAAATCATCTCATTTCTTTCCATATTCACTACTTTCTAAAAGCCAGATATTAGTGGGAAGCCAAAGAAATTAAAAAAAAAAAATTACAAACCTTGCTTATGGCTACTTGTGTATCCATTTAAAGTATATACAACTGAAAACAATTTTTAATTAGAAAAAAGTGAATGTTTCACTTAGTTAGGTACAAGGCCAAGGGTAGGCAGAGTCCAATACTTACACCCGACAAGATAATGTCAACCTTACTGGTAAGGCTAAGTCAAACCATTGGCACAAACGTTATTTAAAATAATTCATGTGGGAAAAATGCCCCCACATGATGTGTTCATAAAGTTGTCTTGAATTTCATTATGAGTACCCACTAAGGAGTGACTAGTGGGGCTGGGAATCTGGCTCTGTTGGTAGAGTGTGTGTTAGAATGCATGAAGCCCTGGGTTTGACTCCCTAACCCTTGAAATCCTCCACTGGGGTTGGTAATGCATGCCTGCAATCCTAACAAGTAGCATTAGGTGCTCAAGATCGTGCTCAGCTCTGTAGTAAGCTTAAGATCAGCCTGGGATACATGACATCCCGCCTCAAGAAAAAAAATCAGCAAGTCATTATTATAGCTGGGTGTGGTGGTGTGTACCCATGATCCCAGCCCTCTCCCTTGGAGGCAGGAGGGTCAGAAGTTCAGGGTCACACTGCACAGAGCGGAAGACAGCTTAAGCTACATGAAAACTCAGAAAACAAACATCCAAAGACTAGGATGGCTATTGAATGAAGTATAAAGTCGGCTTAATGCTGCTATTTTATGCTGCCCAGAACATAGTTGATGTGTGGTTATGATCAAAACAATGTGTGTGGGAAGCTATCAGCCAATGTACAGTTCAGCTCTGATCTAATGTGGATGTTTCCTGGTGTTTCTCTTTCAGGTATACCAATTGCAGCCTTATCAAGTATATGGAAAAGCATAAAGTTAAACCTGATAGTAAAGCATTCCACTTGGTGAGTAAGCCTGACACAACAGCTTGCTCGGAACTTTTGCATCTCGCAGAGGGATTCCTAAAAGATACAAAAAGTACCAAGAGAGAGTTACAGAAAGTACCAACAGAAAGCGTCCCTGCCACTGGGAAACATATCTACCTTGCTTTCCATTTTAGTTGTTTTTGTACATTTCTGGGAATAAAATCTAAATAAAGCCTTGTTCACACTAGATAGTCACCCTGAACAATAATATACCTAGTTTATACTGTCATCTACTTAAAGATGGTTTGTAAAATTTTTAGCTCCCAAGTTACCTCATAAACTTGAGTCTTGAAAGTTCTTTGCTTACTCCTCGTACTGGAGAGCGGGCATGTGGCCATGTAAACAGAGCAGGCTAGACTGTGCAGGCTGGTGCACCACAGGGTGGTTGCAGTCGGCTGGCCATTGCTCACTTGGTTTATAACTGCCCTTTGTGAGACTACAACTGAAAATACTTCTCCAGTTATACAGAAGGGCTATAATATATCCAAGGAGGGTTAGGCAAGCATGCATTTCACTTGGCCTAAGAGTCTTTTAAAATATAATCCATTGTAGTCTTAACCGAGAATCCCTTGACTTTGAAGAGGCCACCCCTTCCTTCCTAGCAGCTAAAGCACTGGTGAGTGAGCTCTTCTCATCCTGCCTTATGCTTTCTCTTTCCTCCACTGTTTCTGCTTCTCGGCCGTCCTCTGGCTGTTATATTATATTTTGCAAGGCAGCACTTAACTTGCCACATTACCACATCGTATATAATATATGACAGTGATTTATTCAAATGTTTTTGCAACAGGACTCAAATTGGGAAATTAAGTTAGATCTTTCATGATCTAAGACTTATTGATCCTAACAAAATACTGGTCAAAAGGCATTGGGATTGCCATGCCTATCCCACAGGCCCATGCCTTCCTTGCAGTCTGAGAGCAGCAGAATCCAAGAGACCATCTGTCTTAGTCAGGCTTTACTGCTGTGAACAGATGCCATCCATGGCCAAGGCAACTCTTATAAAGGACAACATTTAATTGGGGCTGGCTTACAGGTTCAGTCCATTATCATCAAGGCAGGAGCATGGCAGCATCCAGGCAGGCATAGTGCAGGAGCTGAGAGTTCATTCTAACTCTTCATCTGAAAGCTGCTAGCAGAAAACTGACTTCCAGGCAGCTAGGATAAGGGTCTTAAAGCCCATGCCCCCAGTGGCATACCTACTCCAACAAGGCCATACCTCCAAATAGGGTTACTCCCTGGGCCAAGCATATTCAAACCATGACACCGTCCTTGTAGCTTATTTGGTGATTTAAGTTTCGAGCTGGAGAGATGGCTCAGCTGCTAAGCACTGACTGCTCTTCCAGAGGTCACGAATTCAAATCCCAGCAACCACATGATGGCTCACAACCATCTGTAATGACATCTGATACCCTCTTCTGGTGTGCCTGAAGACAACTACAGTGTACTTATATATAATAAATAAATAAATCTTGAAAAAAAAATAAATATAGTTTCTTTAATTCTGGGCCTTAACCACAGGACGTCATGTGTGCCCTCTGTCTACTTTCAGACCGTACCCCAGCTCTGTCTGCTTTTATTGAAAGTGTTGGTATCTTAAATGAGTCCTACTATCTCTGCATTTTAAAGATATTTGTATGGCCTTTTATCCTCTACGAGTCATCATCCCTTAAAATCTTTGTTTATTAGTTTATTACTTTTCAAAGCAATCCCAGTCCAGCAACACGGACACCAACTGGGAACTTGTTGGAAACGCAAGTCCTTAGATTCCTGTTCACATCTATCTGTCTGTCTGACTCTGGGCACAGGGCTCAGCTCTCTCTATCAGGCTATGGGATCAGGGCTCAGCTCTATCTGTCAGGCTGTGGGAGCAGGACTCTGCTCTTAGCCTTGCAGCAATTGTGCTGCACTCTGAAGTCTACGGATCTGAGCAGGAGGCCATTGTTCAGGTGTCTCTTAACATCACATTAGAAATAAACATTCTTGGAGAGCAGTGGTGGTGCACACCCCTAATCCCAGCGCTTGGGGGGGGGGGGCAGATGGATCTCTGAGTTCCAGGAGAGCCAGGGCTAATACACAGAGAAACCATGTCTTGGAGGGGGCAGAGAGAAAGGGGGAAGGTGGGAGAAAACAAACATTGCAGATGGCATTTGACTCAAAGGTGCTGCATTGTCACACTAGTATAGCATCTCTGGATGTGGCAGGGATGAGCTCAGTGTAGCTACAATAGTCACATTTAGGGTTCTTTCTAAAGAACCATCACAATTGCTTACTGGATATTCATTTAATACTGAAAACAAATTATAGTAATTGGTAGTGTTTTCATTCTCCATCTGGAGAGAGATGGTTATAAAGAGGTGAATTGACCTGCCTAGTACCCTCAACCAATAAATTCTGAGTCAGGGTTTGGAGTAGGCACCGATGTTTCTGTGGGAACATGCCCTGATATTTCTGATTTGTGTGATTTCAGCTTCAGAAGTTGCTCACTATGGACCCAATAAAGCGAATTACCTCAGAGCAGGCCATGCAGGACCCCTACTTCCTAGAAGACCCACTTCCCACATCAGAGTAAGTAGCAGATCTGCTGGCGTCCTGTGCACTGGCATCTTTAAGTATGCTCCCTCTCCTTGTCAGACTAAGTTGCCGTGCCTCTGAGGGGCCTGAAGAAATGGAGGGGTTTTTCTACTTTAATGTCATTTTTGGTTTTGTGGTTAAGAGGCATTGCTGAAATGGATTCATTTCACCAGTAATCAATCCATTTACTCAGCGATGGGTTCATTGTGCTATGGCTCCTTCTACTTGCTAGAATTTTGTAGGGCTGCCTGCAGTCAAGGGTTCTGATATTCTGGAGTAGCAGTCCTAAATAAGTTTGCCTTCCCTTTATCATCTTTTGTTTTAACTGTGGAAGGGCAGATAAAACACTAGTAGATGTTTTGGTTGCACTAATGAGAGAGCTGTCCTGTTGGTGGTTATTGATAAGGTTACACAGTGAAGGAAGGACCTTCAGACCACCTACTGCAGTGTCACTGGTTAAAGGATTCTTTGCATCAGACTCACATGAAAGATGCTTATATCTCTGTAACTATGGAAACACAGTCCCGTCTTCTTAGAGAGTGACAGTGAGTCACCTAAATACCAGGCAACCCGTGAGACAGCTCTCTTCTTTTTTCTTGTGAATAGTGTTTTCGCCGGTTGTCAGATCCCTTATCCCAAACGAGAATTTTTAACAGAAGAAGAGCCTGATGAGAAAGGAGACAAAGTAAGTATTAAAGTATAGTTGGTGGTGCCTTCTTCGTGGCCTTTGGGGCCTCTGGGATGCAGCCAGTTTTTGTTCTCCTCCTGAGTTGAACTGTTTTCTGTTTAACCAATTGAGAAGAACCAGCAGCAGCAGCAGGGCAATAACCACACTAATGGAACTGGCCATCCAGGGAACCAGGACAGCGGCCATGCCCAGGGGCCCCCCTTGAAAAAAGTAAGAGTTGTCCCTCCGACCACTACCTCAGGTGGACTCATCATGACCTCCGACTATCAGGTACTGCAAGGGTCTCCTACGGACCTGCTGTTCTGGGGTTTCTAAAGGGTCTGTTGCAAAGTGTGGTCTACAGTAGTATTGGTGTGCCTGGAAAGATACATCAGCATGGAGTGGTACATGTATGGAAGTCTATAGACATGGAAGAATAGAGTGGGATCAGCTTTCAGGACAGACTTAGAGTAAAAAGTCCAAGTTTGGCCATCCAGTAACTTGAGACCTGTGGCCTATGTTTTATAGCATATCCACTGGGGTTGGGAGTCAGTGCAGCAGGTAAAGTCCCTCTGCCAGGAGCATTCAGACCCCAGCACCCATGTAAGTGCTTAGAGGCTTGGTGGCCCATCTGTACCCCATTGGTCCAATCATTTCAAAGGCAAAGACAGGATCCTAGTCAAGTCAGTGAGCTCTAGGTTCAACCTTGCATCTGTGTAAAATGGAGAGCAATCAACATCACCTCTGGCCTTCACATACTCACACACTCATATACACATGTGAAATTAAAGCAAAAACAGTTGGCTTCAGTGTTCCTCAGCTATAAAATGAAGTTGGTAAATCAGCTTAAACATGTATGCCTTGCACTTAGCCAGTGGCTGCTTTTGTTTCTGAGCACTGTAGAAGAGTGGTCAAGGTCACAGGCTCTACATCCCACTTACTTCTGTTCAGCCTTGAATAAGAGACCTGGATGTTCTCCATGGCTTAAGTGTGGGAAGGAAGGTGGAACAGAAATTCCTTGCAGACAGAATTGTCATTAGCAGAGTAGAAACAGTAATTAGAAGGTGAAGCTGTGGGAAGACTGAATGGCTGTGCCTGTGGAAGCCCTGCATGGACAGTGCTGGGAATTTTTATTTTGTTCTTGTCCTCATTGACATTCTTGCTGTCATTCACAGAGCAGTAAGTGCCCTTCCATGGTGGAATGTGGCTCATGAAGGATGTATGTGTTTGTATATGTGGTGTACATGTGTGTGTGTGTGCAGGCCCTAAGTTGATATCAGTTGTCTTCCTTGAACTGTTTCTTTATTCTCTCCCTGATTCACTGAGGCAGTGTCTTACTCTGGACCTGGAGCTTGCAGATGTCAGCTGCTCCAGCCAGCCAGCTTCCCCCGAAGTTCATGTCTCTTCCTCCCAAGTGCTGGGATTACAGAGGGCCACCATGCCTACTAGCTTTTTTTGTTGATCTTGTTAAAGATTTATTTATTTATCTCATATATGTGGGTACACTGTTGCTGTCTTCAGACACACCAGAAGATGGCATCAGATCCCGTTACAGATGGTTGTGAGCCACCATGTGGTTGCTGGGAATTGAACTCAGGACTTCTGCAAGAGCAGTCAGTGCTCTTAACCACTGACCCATTTCTCCATCCCGCCTACCAGCTTTTATGTAGACTCTGGATATACAAACTAAGTGCCTCATGCTCATGTCCCAAGATCTGGTCAGAATTCCCCAGCGTGTAATCATCACCTTTCTGTCCTAATTCTTACCTCTTAAAGAGAGCTAGTGTTAGAAGACTTGGGAGCTTTGCTCGCTTCTGCTCTGTTCTGCTTTGTGTGGGCCAGTTGTGGGGTTTGTTGCTGTTTATTTGTTTTTATTATTTTAATTCTAAAGCTAGTGCCTTGCAGAAACTTTTACATCTGTGCTTCCTTGGAACAAGATTCCCTTCCCTATGAGCCTTGATGGCGTGGGTCCAAGCTACCTCCAGAAGCCTCTGAATCACATTTTTCCCTCTTCTTCTTTCCAGCGTTCCAATCCACATGCTGCTTATCCCAACCCTGGACCAAGCACATCACAGCCCCAGAGCAGCATGGGATACTCAGCTACCTCCCAGCAGCCTCCACAGTACTCACATCAGACACATCGGTACTGAGCTGTGCTGGAGTCTGTCAGTGCACTGTTGCTCATGCTGCAGGACTGGCTGCGGCACTGCGGGAACCTGGTGTGGGCCATGCGAATGTACTGTACAACCACATTTTCACAACGTCCAGTCGCCGAGTTCCACCAGTTGTCACAGATAGGGGCGGTAGCTTCCAGGTTGTACCTAAGTTTGGAGTTAGACTTGAAATGAAAGTGCTAGCACAGTTGTGTTGTGGGTTTGCTACTTCCATAGTTTACTTGACATGGTTCAGACTGACCAAGCATAGTTGTCATTGACAGTCTGTAGCAGTTGAAGCTGTGAAATGTGCTAGGGCGAGCATTTGTCCTCGTGTGTGGTGACTTAAAGTGTAACAGCGTTATCTGACCAATAGTACACACAGACGCAAGGTTTAACTGGTACTTGAAACACAGATTATGTTAACAAAATAACCAAGACTTTAAACATTATTTTGGTACACCTTTCTTTTTAGTGTCTTATCAGTGGGTTGATTCATCTTCTACATAAATCAGTGTTTTATGACCAAGACTATTGCTTGGATTGTTTTGAAAGTACAAAAGAACCACATAGTTTCTACTGACAGGTTTCAGAACTCCCAAAGATTAATTTCCAACTTAGAGGTTTGTTTTTATTTTCAACCTATGACTTGACTGGTCTTAAAGCTGCTATTTGATAGTAATTAAATATGTTGTCATTGATACAAGCCTGTTGGTTCAGCAAACTGAAATGACTGTCGAAGACGGTGTTTTCTTTTCCTCATTGGTGTTGCTGATTTGTGAGCATGCTCTCTGATTACAAAAGCATGAGTGGCGACCTCCGAGAGGCACGGAGACCTCCTCGAGGCATGGCGGTAGTCAGCCCGCCCGCCCGCACTCTTCTGTCCTGATTTGAAGCTGCCTAGTGTAGTGCTATTACAGTTTCCTTCAGTTAACCTTCTTTTTAAAAGGTTGTTCGCACATTTTTAGGGTGCCCTTACTTCAGCAAAGGAGAGGGAGTAGGAGAGCCTTAGAACTTTTGAGGGGAAAATAAAAAGCTATAACATACAACGTACTGTATCAAACTATTTTACATGAATGACACAAGTATTCTGAATAAAAAAATTGAACATTGTTAAAAACAAGGTGTTATGTAATAAATTTATTTTTCATAAATCAATATATGGTGTCAGCTATATTTTTCAAACTCACCAAGGTTCTTTTGTTGTAATTTTAAAACGTGCTTCTGCATAACTTCCCAGTGACTTATTGTTGACGTCTGGGTTCTGGAGTGATGGCTTAGACTGAGGTGTGGACTCTGGTCAGCTGTCTAGGCCTGTAGCACAAGGGACAGGTAGCTAGCTCTACAGACAGCCCTGTTCCGCTCTGTTACCCTTGGTTCCTTCTTTTTAAAGCTAACAAATATTTTCTCAAAATCTGAAGCCATCCCTTTAAAAACATTCTAGAGCAGTCCAAGAGCCGAGGGATCAATACTGATAGGCCTGACCAGAAGAGGGGATTGCTGGGAGTGGCATTTCAATGTCTTCTCACCCGAGTTGATGCCTGTACTGCATGCCTTTGACCACACAGGTCCCCTCCTTAGCATTACAAATGAGTAGTTGTGTTTGGTTTCTCCCACGGTGTTTCTTATGACCCTTACACTTTGTCTTCTGGTGTTTTTCTCCTATACTAAGTGGCCTAGAAGCTCAGTGGACATGAGGGCCGTCTGCACATTCCCCCTTTGGGATCTAGTTCCAGAGATTGAGTCAGTAGGACTTGGGTGGAGATGGAAATGTGGTTCCTTTTCAACAAACTCTCCTAGTTCTGAGACGTGAGTCTGAGAAATATGTTAGGAAAGACCATTCTGTGGGGCTAGAGAGATGGCTTAGCACTTAAGATCACTGTCTGCTCTTCTAGAGGATCCTGGTTGAGTGCGCAGCACCCATTCACCAGATCACAGGCATACTAACTACAGTCCCAGATGCCCCTTTCTGGCCTTCATGGATACTGCATACATGTGGCATGTTATGTACACTGAGGCAAAACACTCCTAAAAGTAAACCTGTCTTAAAGAAGAAATACTACTCCAAGGCCATCCACCTCCATAGTGAGTGACAGGTTGAGCCACCAGCACACTTAAGTGTTATGGGGGAGGGGCTTGCTGTACATACAGCCCATTTGCCTGCCCTGGGAGTTCCAGAACCAAACCTCATTATAACAAGCTCCCTGCTGACATCAGAATGTCCAGGGGCAGTTTGCTCACATTTCCTGAATTTCACTATCATCCTGAGCATGCCTGTCTAATCTCATGATAAAACATGATGGTTGCGGCCAGGCGTGGTGGCGCATGGCTTTAATCCCAGCACTTGGGAGGCAGAGGCAGGCGGATTTCGGAGTTCGAGGCCAGCCTGGTCTACAGAGTGAGTTCCAGGACAGCCAGGGCTACACAGAGAAACCCTGTCTCGAAAAACCAAAAAAAAAAAAACAAAACAAAAAAAAACAAAAAAAAACATGATGGTTGCTACCAGATGACATATCTAGCCTGCTTGCTTTCTAAGTTTTGCTTTCCTTTATGAAATTATGTCTTATACAGAGAACATCTATATGATCTACCTGCCAGTTTTCTTTATTCCATACCTCAGCTTTAACTTGTGCTGCATAGCATTTATAACCTGATTGGCCACACCTGTTGGTTTCCCATCGAATGGAAGCTTCTTGAGAGCAGAGCCTCTTATGTCTGTCTCCATATTGCTCCCAGATATGTCATCCAGGTTGTAACTTTGTTAGGCTGGCTGGGCTGTGAGGCACATGCCTTTAATCCCAGCACTTGGGAGGCAGAGGCAGGTGGATTTTGGAGTTCAAGACCAGCCTGGTCTACAGAGTGAGTTCCAGGACAGCCAAGGCTACACCGGAGAAACCCTGTCTCGAAAAAACAAAAAAACTTTGTTAGGCTGGTAATCCCAAGATTTCCAGTCCAGACCTGCCTGTCCTACCATTGCTACAGGTAATCTGTGCTGAGTACAACTATCTCAGTCACCACTCTCTACCTCCTTCAGATTCAACCATGCCCCAGAATTGCTGCCTGCCCTGCTAGAGGGCCAGACAAAATCCAGCATAATCTTTTCTCACATGTCTGTTTCAGATATATGTCGTGTTAGCTCTCTTTAAAATGGTCTATAGTCAAGCTTTAAAATAGCATTCAGTAAAACTCTATTTGAAATTTGAAGTTTGGATCGTCCCCAAAGCTAGCTGTTCTAGGCACCAGGCAATACAGTGGGAATAATCCAGAAAAGCCTCGAATTTGGTTCCTGATGAGTTAATCTGAGTAATAGGTCCACACAGACATGCGTGCGCGCATGTGTGTGTGCATGCGCGCGCGCACACAGAGAAATTGCACTGAATCCATCATAGTTACCCACCACCTCCCTCGGCATCGATACTACTACCCTGAAGGTTTACATATCCCTTGTGACCATGATGCTAATAGATTGTTGCTCCTCTAACCTACAGGCTACCTCCTCACC
Source organism: Montemys delectorum (assembly GCA_019843815.1). Classification (NCBI taxonomy): domain Eukaryota; kingdom Metazoa; phylum Chordata; class Mammalia; order Rodentia; family Muridae; genus Montemys; species Montemys delectorum. The sequence continues at coordinate 63,241 of JADRCD010222648.1, forward strand.
TCCCACAATCCTCTCAACACAACAGACCACATGAGCCTTTCCATGCTGAGACCACGTTCATCTGCTCACATCTCTCCAGCACATGTCAGCAAAAGCAAAGACTTTTGTGTCCCTGGCAAGTACGTACATGATTTGGCCCCTTGGGGAATCTGTCTTCTGGTCCTCCAGCCCCACTGCACCCTGTAATTCTTAGGGCTGCCATGCATTGCCTTGTCACACCTTTTACACCGTCCCATTCTTGGCTGCCATCTTCAGTGCTAGTTCTGTGCTCTGCCTCCGTACACCAGCAATTCTCTTCCTTGTGCCTGCTTCGCTTTTTCATGTATGGCAATAACAGGAACCATAACCCTGAAATTCTTTTCCCTCTTCAACAGAAGAGAAACTTTGGAGGGCAGTCTTAATCCCAGCTACCAAAAGAAGATGCCAGGTTCTAAGTGAAATGTCTCCAGCAGTTGCAAGTGTTTTACACTTGCTTTCTAGCTGGGGGGGTTCTGCGTTGGTGCCATTAGTGGAACCTTTAGCATGTGGGACCTAGAGGGAGATCATGCGTCACTGGGGAGCAAGCATTAGCAGTAGTTGGCTCTGCTTCAGGCCTGAGTGTTCCGTCTTCCAACACCATGTAACTGATCACCTCACACTTCTGAGAACATGGCCAGGAGCTCCTGCCTCCATGCCTTCTCCACTGTGAGAGATGGCATCCTTAAACAGTGAACCTAAGAAAGCATCCCTCAGGTTGTGTGTGCCATATACTCTGTTACAGGGCAAGACAAGTCATGTTAGTAATTCATGTTGGGTGTCAAATGCCATCTAAAACTGAAGCTGTTTGAAAGAACTGTATTGACCATGGAAGTTTGACTGTGTTTCCATGGGGACAACTATACAGGATAGAATCCTTTCTCAGACACAAAAATAAACTGTCACCATTTCCTACAATACTCATCATCTAGTAAGACCCTGCCTTGTTTTGGCTTCGTTCACCCTCACTGCTACCACCTGCTTTTTCTGTCTGTGTATTTTGCGCTCTCTGCTTTTTATTTCAGCTTAAATAACTGTTCAGTTATAGAATCTAAATTTGGTTCTCCCGCCTCCTGGCACTTCACAAGTTGAGTTCTTAACGTATTACTTCAAAGTGAAATTCCTGCTTCTCACTAGCTGTGGGGAACATAAAGGTGATCCTGCATTTAGGGATTGAAGTAGTGTTTGGGCTTTGCAACAGGAAAGTGAGGTGACAATTTACAAAACTTAGATACACCTTTAAGACCTGCTGCACATAGGCCTCCCTCTTGTTACCAGTTTTCCAGAAAAGACTAAGTCTGCAATGTGGTGGAGACTCCATTAAAAAAAAAATTAAAAACAACACTTACCATTGAACAAAAAGAACAGGAAATTTAAAACTCAAGGCATGCTATGAGATCATACAAAAAGATAGGTGAAAAGTGCTGAGATCAACCTCAGCACCCCTAATTGCTCTGAGATCCAGATGATGAGCATCTTCTGAGGCAAGCGCAGCATGGAAAAGGTCATTCTGTGCCTAAAGGCATAGTTTCCAAAACACGTAAGTGTGCTCATCCTGGCTTACTTTGTTGAATCACTAAGGGCTGGTCTAATGTGTAGATATTCTGTGAGAATCCAAATGGTGCCCCTGGAAGTCAGGCGAAGATGACAGTTCTGTATCAGAAACTAATATTTCAGAGTATACACACCAAGATCAGTGGACTTTTAGGGAAGTTCTCTATTTGGAGAAAGGACTAGTTGTTATATATCCCAATTCTTAACATATCTATAATATATGGTCGCCTCCCAGTGCATAGGACTGCAGCAGAGAACCAGTTTCCTGTAGAAGCTGCAGCAGACAGATGATGCGAGGCAACAGGATACAAATCATGATGCCACATTGTCAAAAAAATTCAAGGAGAATGTTGTGAGAAGCCAGTCTTAAGGAGGATCTTCAGAAGATGCCAAAGTGATGATTGAATACCAAGTGAAAGAAATGTAGATAGTGTAAGAAACACCTGAAGGCTGGTGTATGAGCCGGAGCAGCACAGCTGTGAAGGTCCAGCTCGGATGTACTGGCAGAAGAAGGGGAGCTTGTGTGCCAGAGGAGAATGGATCTGTGGGTGTGGGTGAAAGATGAGGTATAGAGGAAGCAGAATGACTACGTCATACGTCCTGACTGTCTTGGGAGAATGGCCATGTCAGGTGTAGGTAGCAAGATAGTTGCAACCAGAGAATAAACTATCTTCAGCTAGAAAGCTGGTTATTCACCAGCTGCCCCAAGGAATGTACCTTTTTAAAATCTGCCTTCCCAAGCTGGGCATGGTGGTGCATGCCTTTAATTCAGGTGGATCTCTGTGAGTTCGAGGCTAGCCTGGTCTACAGAGTGAGTTCCAAGACAGAGCTACACAAAGAAGACCTATCTCGGGGCCAGGAGGTGTGGGGGCAGTGCCTTCCCTGGCCACTGATATCTCTCTGTCATGAAGCTTTCTGACTCAGCTCTCTGCCTCTGACCCTTGCCATCTCTTCCGCCTTAGTGATAGTTCCTCAGGGAATAAACGAGAAGAGCTGGAATGGCCAACCACACCTCTGATCCCAGTGCCTGAGACTCAGAGGCAAGTTGGGAGTCTGTTCTGTGTAGAAAGTACCAGGCTGGCCAGGACTGAGGCAAGACCCTGACTCAAAACAGACACTAACAAAATCAGTAAGAATGGCCACCTCATGTTTTGAATCTTTCAGTGGTCTTTTGTCACACTGAGAGTAAGGTTAGCACTAGCTAATGCTTCCCCAAACAGCCCAGTTTGTTGACTTTCTCCAGTCCAACTACTTTAGCCTCTGAAAATGTTGATCTAGCACATTCCCAACTCTCAGCTCTCATTTGTACCACCTCCTTCCCAGAGTTCCCTTGCCTGATTCTATCTGGCTTTCTGTTTGCTTTTGCTCTGTTGCCACCTCCTTGATGGGGTGCTCCGTTAGGAGGCAGAAGGAAGGAGAGGCAGGAGGAGCCCTGTGCAAGAGTAGAGAAGTGCCAGGTGCACACTCTAACAGCACGCAAATCCCTTCATGAGGATGGAGCCGCACCAGCCTGTTACTATGGGGCAGTGGCAGCCTGGGTCCAGTCAAGCTACTGGCTTGGAACCCTGGAGCACCCAAGGAGCAGAACAATCTTGTTCACAAGGGATAGCAGGAGTTCGGTGGTAGTTCCTGGGACCTTGGCTCAGATTTCAGCCCCAACCCCCGCACCGCCCCCCCCCCCCCCCCACACACACAAAATGGCCCCAGCAGGAGAGGTGTATAATTTTGGTCAAGCCCTCTTACATGCAAATAAAGGTTCTCAGCCCAAACCAATGAGAGATAACTGCTGCCAAAATCTGAATGACCCCCAAAACTGTATATATATCTTGTATCCAGGGAAGTAAAAGTGCATAAGAGATGTACTACATTGTCTGAGTCTTTTATTCTAAGAACTGTAGCACTTGGAAAGAGAGCCACTCTCCTGAAATGTGACCTGAAGCTGCGCCACACACCACACTCCTCACTGACTAGTCGGCCTGTCCGCCCAGCCCGACCCTATTCAGTGTAGGGCAGCACGGAGAAACAGAGTGGCCTGGAAGACGTGGCAGAGACGGCTCCGCCCGTGCTTGCTTGATTTCCTTCGCTAGGGTCTTCTGCACCAAGCCGGGCCAGAGATCTCCGTGGAAAGCCTCCGGCATTCAGGCCCACATGTTACCTCTTAATAGACCAACTGATTTTCAGCACTATTGTGGGCCAAGTCAACATGGATGCAGGGCCCACTGTGCTCCTTTTATTCATAGTTTTCAAGTGTTTGTCCCGTCTAGCCACTTCTGTGATCAGGAATTCCATCTAAGCATTGCCCAGTGTCTGCCCCATATGCCTGTGCCAAATATGTGTCTCTTCTTACCCGAGAGCTGCTTGGAGGCTCCAGTGTAGAGTGTCTCCAGGAATTCACGCTAGACCCGGGAATGTGAAATAGGCTGTAGTGAAGCTAATGACCGAAGCTAATGACCGTAGAGCTACTCTTGGTGGCACACCGAGAAGAGCCTTGTTCTGATTTCCAGAGCAGGCCAGTTTGGAGATGTGTTCCGTCTGCAGAAGATCATGATTCTATAGAGGCGAGCCTTACAAGGTAGGGGCCACAACTCCACCAGGGGGAAACTGAATGTAAAGCGGTCACAAAGACTTTTGACAACCGTAAACGGTTTTTGAATACATGGTAAGCAAAAACTGATTCAAAACCAAATGTGTGATGAATCTGAAGTGAGCCCGGCAGTGCTCACCCATGGTGTAACTCATGACTTTGCAGCCGTCAGTTCTGAACATACAGCATACTTGCTTTGGGCTGTTCATCCATCCCACCACATAGTGCTAATCTAATGGTGTCTGAAATACCTCAGACCAGATTGGAGACTGTAGTATGCCAGGAGCTTAAGTATTCTTTTTTTTTTTTAATTTTTTAAAGATTTATTTATTTATTTTATGTATATGAGTACACTGTAGCTGTACAGATAGTTGTGAGCTATCATGTGGTTGCTGGGAACTGAATTCAGGACCTCTGCTCACTCCGGTGCCTCCCCCACCCTTGCTCCGGCCCAAAGATTTATTTATTATTATATCTAAGTACACTGTAGCTGTCTTCAGACACACCAGAAGAGGGAGTCGGATCTCCTTACAGAC
>JADRCD010222649.1:0-26186 GCA_019843815.1 Montemys delectorum
CTTTTATATTAAAAAAAGTGTTACATGTAATAACTTCATGTGCCCTCTAGACTTGTTTTACACTATATATAACCCAAAAATGAAATGCATAATTTTCAACAATATTTCACAGGATATAAGCACTGAATGTAACCAGTCATGGGTCGTAAAACCTAAAAGCCAAGTTGGATACAATCCTGAAAACTCTATTTGGATGCAAATTCATCTGGATTAATTACCTAATTTAATACTGGAAGTGTACGCCAAGCTATACCTGGAGGGAAATGGGGGTAGAAGGAGGTCTAGACAGAAATTTTCAAGAAAAAAATACTTAAAGTTGCAGTGTTATTTTTAAAAAAAAAAACTACTTTATTCCTGTTTTGTCACCATCACCACCCCCAGTGTCCCAGCTGAGTCTAAGCCCTAGACATGCAATTCAACCCCCACATGTATCACCCTGATAAAATGGCCACATAAATGATCATCCAGTATGCAACAAGATGCTGTGTTGACCAAGTTGGGATGATGGCTAGAGAGGTAGACCTGGCAGTCTGGAGATCCCAAGGAGGACTTGGCTTCTAGTCCTGGCTTATCAAAAAGGACTGAGATATACTTTGTGAGGCATCTCCAAATCCCATCGCTATGCTATCAATTCTTGCTGTCAGAGGTGAGGTTTCCTAATATTGTTCCCTCCAGCAGCTATCTTGGGTTCAGGGGTGCCTGGTTCCATTTGTTGCCTTCTTACTGTGATATTATCATTCATCGGTTGACACTAAGCCCTGGGAGGGTAGAGAATGGAAAGGTGGCATTCAGAGTAAATGTTGACAAACGGACAAAAGCTAGGTATTTTTGTGCACCCAAAGAAGATGTGTTCCTCAGGATCTCCCATTGCAACTCTACCCTGACACTGCCCATCCTGGACAGAAGACTGGGAACAGCTTGGGGAGAGAGCTCTTCATGCTGTGCAAACAGTTTCTATCTTCAGCACCGTGGCGAACTAGAACACGAGTCAAGACTTAATAAGGTCCCCACTTTATGGACTTTCTGGGTCCTGCTGCAGTGTGTGGCTTTTGTTTTCTTCGTAATGTTCTTTTCTTGTGTTTTCTTTATTGTTTCATGAATTTATAAGGAGAAAAATATTTTTAGCATAGCTTGTTTCATAGATTTAATCTATAAAAAAAAAAATTACCTATCCAAATAGGGGCACAGACAACTGTATCCAAGAAACCTCTTCTTATTGCCTTTGAGAAGTTATTCATCTCTCTTTCTGCTTGTTTTCATTGTAGGAAAAAAAGTACATGAGGATTATGAAGGATTTCACAATACACCAATTGCAATCTCTCTGAAAAACAGCCAAGGCTAGTCACTCTGAAGGTGCTACACAAAGTGCTCCATCCCAGATACAGTCTAAATCAGAGAGCCGTGCTGCATAAACCACTGAGAAATTCTCCAAGAAGAGGAAATAAATGTATTTTACCACCAGTATCAGTTACTGTTCGTGTTGCCATGTCATAAATCCTGACTTAAGGGAAGAAGGCCTTATTCTGGACAGCCATTTGAGGACCATTGCATCACGGCAGGGAAATCATGCCACAAGGGAGGAAGGCACAGGTGCACAGTCCGGAAGCCAGCAGGTCATGCTACAACAGCAGCCAGAAGGCAGATTGACCAGCAAGAGGGTCGAGGCTATAGGACCTCAAGGTCTTCTCCAGGCACTCGCTTCTTCCAGTGAGGCTTCTCCTCCTCAAGGTTCCACAGCCCTCCTCAACGGTGCTCCCAGCTAGGGACCATGCATGTGATTTTAGCATCCAAGCATGTGATTCTACTTGGGGGAGGGAGAGAGATTTCATATTCAAACCACAACATCACCAAATTGCTTTATCATGGAATGCTGACTACCAGGGCTGCCTCCTAAGAACAGCAAGCCAGGAATCCCAGGTTCCACTGTGCTTTGCTGTCTGACAGACTGTCTTTGCTTCTGTAGTGTTGCGTAAACCGAAGCACTGTTTAAGCCAAACAGATTCGCACAGATATTTTAACTTGACTATTTCAAAGGGCTGAATATTTGATGCAGATGAAAATGGAGACAGGAGTATCTACTTATCACTAATATACAGCGCTCTTCCATTCTTTCTGTACAGCAGTGTTTTGACTTGTCATTCATATTCAGGGTTAGCATACTGAATCCAATTGGTAAGTTTTGCTATGGTACTTTCGGATGTTCTTATTCATCCTTGTTCTTATTCATCCAACTACCCATTGTCCTGCTTTTCTACAAACTCTTTTCGTCCACCCCTTTTGTCCTCCTCCTCATGTAGCCCTCCTTACACTAAGAATTATGCCTTTTATGTAGATGAAAACCAAGGAGAGAGGAGCCTCAGCTGCTGCACACATGGCCACTCAGACATTTATTTTTTAATTAAAAGTCTCATAGAGAAACTGCCGTGCTATATATTTGAAATCGTTTTCATTTTTCTCCCTCAAAATGTATTATCACAACAAGAAAGTCTTGGTTCTTCTAATCCATTAGATATAAACTGTCACATGTATCCAATGACTATTTAAATCACCAATAAAAGATAGAATGTAATAGAAGACACATGCCTTCTTTTAAAAAAAGAAGTTTAGGGGATATATTTCATGTTAAATCATTACAGCAATGAATATTATAATTGAAAATTTAATATGACCTATGCAAATCCTAATGTATAAGAATTCTCAGTAGTGTTTATTATAGGTTATAGAATTGTTTTAAATACCTTTAAGTGCCCAGTAGTTCGTGCCTTCCATCATGGAAACTAGCTTTTCAGAATGAGCTCAGGTTGCTGTGGGAATGGTACCTTACAAAAACAGCTTTGTAAGTACACGTTGGCCAGTTTTCAAGAGGAGATTTAACAACCCAGCCCTGAAAAGGAATCAAAACTGAGCAAACATCCAAGGAAATGGTCTGTAATTGTGCACAGAAAACTGAGGTTGGGGGTGTCAAAGTGGCCATCTGTGGAGGAGATCCCTGAAACCCTTTGGGAAAACTGAGTTTTCCAAGGTTTTATCCCCTCTAGCAGTGGTCTTCGCCATCTCGGTCTTTGAAACCCAAGGTATATCCTCCCGAAGGTCACCATTGTGTGTCTTGCCTATGCATGAAGTCAGCCAGCTCAGTGAACATATTCAAGAATATAGGCCATGTTCTACATTTAACTCTTTCACTCTTGGGTAGGTTTTCATATAAAGTAATTTTAACATAACATTTTTAATTATTTTATAATTTCACCTTTGCATACAATGTGTTTTGATCTTATTCCCCTATAACTCCTCCCAGATCCCACCCACATGGCCTGGGTCATATCCCCTACCCAACGTGTTTATTCTCAGTATCTGCCTTCAAGCCACACTCAGCAAAGACACATAGGTCTCCATTTCATTTAAGACTCTACTGTCTCAATATTTTCAATTAGATAAACACCAAAATGTTTCCACTGCAAAAAAAAAATGCTTATGGAAATCCCCTCAAGTCCCTATGTGTTATTAAGAGAAAGGAAATCCCCAGTCAACAGAAGCATGGACTTCAACTCTGTGCAGGGAACCATGAGCCTTCCCATTCTCTCTAAGCAAAAAAAAAAAAAAAAAAAAAAAAAAAAAAAAAAAAGTTATCCATCCACCTGTATTTTTAAACTTAGTTAGTAAATCTCTTTCATTCTCTCCCTGAAAAGGCCCAGGAAATACTCCAAAATACTCATTCAAAATCATCTAAAATGTGACTTTCCTTTTTTCCTTTTAGTAGTTGTTTTTTATTTGCTTCTTGGGGATTGACAATAAGACTACATTTTTGTCTCATTTTATTTCTCTGCCGTTCATTAGCAGTCTAATTCAATTTGAATTTAGGATTCTAGTGCACTGATAGGGAATGTGGGGAGGACAACCAAACACACATTATAATGAAGGACACTAATCTGAGTACACAAGAAGTTCTTCTTTATAGAAACTAATCACAAAAATAAGTGCGCCCTTCTGTGAGTCTGTCCTCCTTAGTTTGGCTCAGTATATCATTGTGGTAGAGAAAAAAATCACACCAGAATATTTTACCACCTGGTTTGTGAGTTAAACAAGTAAGACTTACATGGCATTTAATGGGGTTCTAAGTACCTGGTCTGTTGTTTTTCTGTGGAGTCTGGGAACTTGATCAGCACTCGTTTCACATCAGTATTCTGTTAGTTAATAGGCTGATGAAATGAGAGCCCTGTAAGATGTTGTGGGTTGGCCTGATGCTGCTTGTATTCTAATGCTACTATTGTGCCCCCAACGCCTGGTTGTCCCAGAGACAGAAGAATTTGTACTTAGAACCAAGTGACACTGTGTGACCTTGTCTCCAAGTCATTACTGATTGGTCAATAAAGATGCCAATAGCTGGGGAGAAGACACATAGGTGGGGTTTAGTATCCCTGAGTTTGGGGGGTCAGAAGAAGGCCATGAGAGAAGAAGGTGCAGGAGGAGGAAGGTGCCATGGGTTAGGTGAGCCATAAAAAATGTGGCCCTGAGGGCTGGCCAAATGGAGTTAAGAGCAGCCTAGGTGAAGCATAGTAATGATTTGAGATTATCAGTAGGTGTATTAGTTAGGGTTTCTATTCCTGCACAAACATCATGACCAAGAAGTAAGTTGGGGAGGAAAGGGTTTATTTACCTTACTTCCACGTTGCTGTTGATCACCAGAGGAAGTCAGGACTGGAACTCAAGCAGGTCAGGAAACAGGAGCTGACTCAGAGGCCATGGAGGGATGTCCCTTACTGGCTTGCTTCCCCAGATGTCTTTCTCGCCAATTTTCCAATCATGATCTTTCCAGGTCCCTGACCATCCAGCCAATCCATTGGCTACAGCCCACGAGTCAGTGAACAATCGTACTTCTGGCCATTTCTTCTTCCAAACAAACTGTAATACCATGTGTACTGCCCGAAGTTCTGCCCACTGTGAAGATTTTCCTTCACCTGTATCTTTCAGGGTTGTCCTGGAACGGGGTTGTAATGCTGCAGCTGTCCACTTCTGGGTGGTGCCTGCATAATGTGCAGAGCCATCAGTAAACCAGGTCCTAGTCTTCTTTTCTTCAGTCAGACGATCATAGGGAACACCCCATGAGATTATAGGCACATGCTTGGCAGCAGATGGCATTGTAACAGGAGTGGAAACCATAGGCATTTGAGCAACTTCTTCATGTAACTTGCTTGTGCCCTCAGGACCTGCTCTTTGATAATTGACTGCTGCTGTGCATGTCCTACTTTATGACTTGAAGGATCTGATAGCACCCAGCTCATGATGGGTAGTTCAGGTCGCATAGTAACTTGGTGTCCTATTGTCAAACATTCAGTTTCCACTAAGGCCCAATAGCAGGCCAAGAGCTGTTTTTCAAAGAGAGAATAGTTGTCTGCAGATGATGGTAGAGCTATGCTCCAAAATCCTAAGGGTCTCTTCTGTGATTCACCTACAGGGGCCTGCCAGAGGCTCCAAACCGCATCTCTATCTGCCACAGACACCTCAAGTACCATTGAGTCTGCTGGATCTTATGATCCAAATGGTAGATGAGCCTGCACAGCAGCCTGGACCTGTTGAAGAGCCTTCTCCTGTTCCAGGTCCCACACAAAGCTAGCAGCTTTCTGAGTCACTTGGTAAATGGGCCTGAGTAGCACACCCAAGTGAGGAATGTGCTGTCTCCAGAATCCAAATAGACCCACTAAACTTTGTGCTTCCCTCTTGGTGGTGGGAGGGGCCAGTTGCAATAACTTATCTTTCACCTTAGAAGGAATATCTCTGCATGCCCCACACCACTGGACTCGTAAAAATTTCACTGAGGTAGATGGTCCCTGAATTTTGGTTGGACTTATTTCCCATCCTCTGGTATGCATATGTGTTACCAATGAGTCCAAAGTGGTTGTTACTTCCTGCTCACTTGGTCCAATCAGCATAATGTCATCAATATAGTGCACCAATGTGAAGATTAAGGACAATACTTAGTTGGACATTTTCTTCTTTTAATATCATTGTATTGTTAAATGGGAGAGTTGGTCAAATAGACTCTACACAACTGCTTTTACTATTTGATTGGCACACTGATGAAAGGAAGGGAAGAGAACAGACGGCTGCACAGCAGAGGTTCTGACAGTTTCCACTGCTGTGACCCCTTAATATAGTTCCCGGTGTTGTGGGGACCTCCAACCATAGAACTATTTTGTTGCCACTTCAGAATTGTAATTTTTCTAGTGATATGAATCATTATGTAAATATCTAATATGCAGGATATCTGATATGTGGCTCCCGTGAAAGCTCATTCAATCCCCAGAGGGGTCGTGGCCCACAGGTTTGAGAAACATTGCTCTAGATTGTGCCTAAACCAAGAATTGATTTTTGGTTGTGTGTGTGTGTTGTGTGTGTGTGTGAGAGAGAGAGAGAGAGACAGAGAAAGAGAGAGAGAGAGAGAGAGAGAGAGAGAGAGAGAGAGTTAATATGCTTTTTTCTCCTATATACAAATGTATAGAGTAGGAGTGAGATGTATATGAAAGAATATATTTTAGTTTGTGCGTACAGCCATCTTCACAAAGCACCTGCATAATTTTCCATCATGAACACGTGTGAGATTTATGGTTGGTCTCATCCACGCCAGTACCCAGCACCGCTAATAATTTTTAATGAATCTTAGGTTCTTTGATAGGTGCACCATGGCATTTCATTGTGGTAGTTCGTTGATTTGTGAGTTTTCTTTCATTTGTCTTTACTCTTGGGTGGGGTTTCAGTATGGAGCCCAGGAGCCCAGGATGACTCCAAGCATGTGATCCTCCTGCCTCTGTCTGTCAAATGCAGATGACTGGCACTTCTAATGGAAAAAAAAAAAGATACATTTTCATTTCCTTAGTTACAATCCAAACCTCCATGGTGACAAAAAAGTGTTCAAATGTTTCCCTAATATCATTACTTTATTTTGTTTTGTTTTGTTTTGTTTTTGTTTTTGTTTTCCAAGACAGATTTTCTCTGTGTAGCCTTGGCTGTCCTGGAACTCTCTCTGTAGACCAGACTGGCCTCAAACTCAGAAATCTGCCTGCCTCTGCCTCCCAAGTGCTGGGATTAAAGGTATGTGCCACCACTGCCAGGCATATAAAAAAACTGAACTTTAAAAAAATCTTTACACATCTTAGAAAAGACTGTGTTTCAGTTACATGTTTTTAAAATATTTTTTCCAATCTGCAACAATTTTTGTTTTCCCAATATTGTCTTTCAAATAAATAACACTTCTAATTTTAATAAATACCTGTGCATTGTTTTTTATCTCTTAATTGTTTGGGCATTAGCTGTTATAACTAAGAAAATATTTTCCTAACTGGATTTAGTAAAGATTTCTCTAACATTTTTACCTTAAAGTGTGGTACATTTCTGGGCTTCACATATCTTATTCTCTATTTCAACTTAATTCTTGTATAAAATATGAAGTATAGTCTAAGCATTTCTGTGCTTATCCATTATATTTTCAAGCATTTCTTCTATTCATTTTCTATCTTCTATTCATTCTTTTCTACTTAGGATTGAGTAAAACATGTAGTGTTAGATAATTTCAGAAGTAGGTGTATGACTCAGTTATAAAATGAAGACCTAAGACAGGAGGCCCTTAGATCAGTTCTCAGCATCAAAAAAGCAAAAAGAACAAAGCTATACTTCTGTTTTGAGGATGTAACTTAGTTGTAAATGGCATGTTCTGCTCTCCTGTGGGAGATCCTGAGTTCAATTCACCTATTCACCTCTCTCTCTCTCTCTCTCTCTCTCTCTCACACACACACACACACACACACACACACACACACACACACACACACACACCCCCCACAGAGAGAGAGAGAGAGAGAGAGAGAGGGAAAGGGAGAGGAAGAGAGAGAGAGATGCACACACAAAGAGAAACACATACAAAGATAAAAAGGAAAAATTATTCTCAGTGAATAGTAATGGTTTATGGCTATAATTCTCAAGATCCATGGCAGTATGATTTACACAATGAATTCAAAGCTAATTAACAAACAACAAAACAGAAACAGTCCTTTAAACCACAAACACTTGAATCTATTCTCTTTTTTTGTACACCTTGTAATATTGTCTCTTCAACTTTTTTCTTCTTTTAATTCCTGAAATATATCTAACATTTCAACTCCCCTCTGTCTCTGTCTCTCTGTGTCACTCTGTCTCTGTGTCTCTGTCTCTCTCTGTCTGTCTCTGTCTCTGTTTCTGTCTGTCTCTGTCTCTCTCTCCTCTCTCTTCTCTCCTCTCTCTCTCTCTCTCTCTCTCTCTCTCTCTCTCTCTCTCACACACACACACACACACACACACACACACACATTTAACTTTTAAGTTTTCAAAGTTGAAATTCAAATGGTTGGTTGGGAATATTTATTTATTTTAGTTTGAAACATCCTTTCTTGTGATTACTTCTGGAAAGTCTTCAGAAACTGAAATTATCTTCTTATGAAATTGTTTTCTTATTACACCTTTCCTCTGCCCTGCCCCCTGCTTTCTACTTAATTCATGCACAGGGTTACTAGTTTAAGAGTGCCCTCTCCTGTTACTTTTTTTTAACTATAAACATTTTATGGAAATATGTAGGGGGAAAAAAGGTGTTCTTGGTATTTTTCTACTTCCTTTTCTACACAATCTTTAGACACGCACACGTGCGCGCGCACACACACACACACACACACACACACACTCATTTACTGCCACATCTTCTTTATACTGCCACATCTTCTAGGATCATGATAATTCCTGTGCATATCTGATTTCCCCTGAGAGTAATGTCTCTCACAGGTCCCATCTCTGTCCCTTTCAAAACATCTACCTGTAGACAGTGCAATGAACTACAAAATCCCAGCTCCATGTTAAAAATTGTAGCTGAATGGTAGTAGTGTGCCTTTAATACTACCACTTGGGAGGCAGAAGCAGGTGAATCTCTCTGAGTTCAAGGCCAACCTGGTCTATAGAGATAGTTCCAGGACAATGAGGGCTACAGGCTACACAAACAGTCTCTCTGTCTCTCTCTCTGTCTCTGTCTCTGTCTCTGTCTCTGTCTCCTCTGTCTCTGTCTCTCTCTCTCTCTCTTTCACACACACACACTATATATATGTGTGTGTGTGTGTGTGTGTGTGTGTGTGTGTGTGTGTGTATACACATATATATGTATATGTATTTGAACTTTTTCTCTTAAAAGTGATCTTTTTGCTGGATGTAACTGTCTCTGTCTATCTAGTCTTTTATAAGGAATACTTAAGCCACTTCTACCACTCTTCCACATTTCTGCTATCAGACAGAGATGTTCTCCAGAACTTTGTTGATTGTATTTTTTTGATACTATGGTTATTTTTTAATCTAATAATTTTAAAAATATAACATGGTATGAAGAATTTAATTATACTCCTGGTTTACTGTACACTATTGGCTAGGGGGACTATATCTGGAGAAAAATAAAATCAGGACTTTACTGCTCTCATTGTATAGTTATAAAATGAAAGCAATGCTTAATGTCTCAGCTTCTAGCTCCACCTTCTCAGAAAGCTGAAACAGAAGGATCACAAATTCAAGTCTCAACTAGGCAACTGAGCAAGATCATGTTTCAAAATAAAAAATGTAAAAAATGGCTGAGAAAGGAAGAGCCAGAGAAAATGGCTCAGCAGTTTACTTGCACTGGTTTTCCAAGGAACCTGTTGCGGGGCCCCAGCAGTCAGGTGACATGCCTTATGACCACGTGAAATTCCAGCTCCAGGAAATCTGATGCCCTCTTCTAGTTCCTGTGGGCACTGGAACTCATGGCCACATACCCACACATAGACCTATATACATACACATACACAATTAAAAATAATAGAATAAATAGTTTTAAATAGACTGGGGATATAGCCGGGCACTTGCCTGGCAAGCATGAGGTTTCTATACAATCCCCAATGTTTCTGTTAATTACTATTAGTTCAGTATTCTACAGCATTAAAACAGAATGCATTTATAATAAAAATAGTGATATGAATGGGCCTCCAAACACTATAATGACTTGAAAATGAATAAGTGAAAAAGAGTTTAAAAAAACAACAAGATTGTCAATTATATATAAAAATATTACAACTAAAGTGAATTCATTGTGATATACATAAGATCAACTGTCGTATAGAAGAGATAGAAGGGGAAATTTTCTGTAAAAGATTCCAGAGAACTTGCTGCAACAGTGAAAAACTTCCGTCTTCCTCCAGGAACAGTCGTGTGGTTGAATATATTTCTTGAAACGTATCAACTCTACATTTATAACATGTGTCCTTTGTTGCCCATATATTTTATCTCAATTGATTTGATTTTTTTCTAGATAACTCAGTGTGTTAGTTAAATAACAGATCAGATAATATGAGGTGGTTCACAAAAATAGGACAGAAAGATTAAAACATGTATACTAATTTTAGTGTAAATGGATTTTAGAGAAGAGAAAAATAGCCGCTAATGTGGATTTAGTAAGAAAGTAAATGAATAAAGGAGCGGCACTAGTCACAAAAATATAATGGAATTTCCAGGACCAAAGGAGGAAATAAAATTTTATATGGAAAATGAAACGGAAATTTGAGCAAGCTAATTTATTTTCTTTAGGGGGTTCTCGAAATATAGTGAATCATAACTTTTCCCAGACGCCTGGGAAGTCTGTAAGAGGAGGAAGGCTGAGGAGTGCCGGTTTCATCTGTAAAGCTAGATGCCAGAGGACCCGGAGGAAGGCCAGCCTGCCATCTTATACCTACAGAATTGTTACTAAGAAACAAAATAAAAGGCAAAATAAATAAAAACAAAAGCAAGAAAAAATTAGTCTCTTACTGATAATTCATAAACATTTACATAACAGTAATGAAGGAAAACATCAAAAGATTAATAAAACTGAAGGCCGATATTTCAGCCCAGCCTCCCAGATGTCATAAGACAGGATTATTTTTTCTTTCCCTTCAAACTCAAAATTTTCTTATTTTGAAACCAAAAAGGCAGCAATACATTTCTTCCCAGTAGCAGAGTGGGCTGAGGATGACTACATTTAATTTTATATTTCAAAGTAGTTATGGGGGGGGTGGAAATCAACAACCACAACAACAAAGATCAAATGTTTCACCTTCATCTGATCGCTACACGTTCCATACAATTATTGAGCATCGGACTGTACCTTAAGGGTTGATAATCACTTATCGTTAATGTGTAAGACTATAACGAAAAACAAAATACTAAATCTTTGCCTGAAACCTTGAGGAGAGAGTCTGAAGAACCCGGAGTCCGATGCACACAGGTAACAAGGACAGTGCGCAGAGCACCTGCTCACAAAGAGTCCACTGTAAGCTTCCTCCTTCATGGTCCGTCAGGTTCCCTGGCTCCTGCACACTGCTGCCTACATCCACAGCAGTCTGCCCCTGCTCCTCTCACTGACACCCAGATGAATCTTTTCTGGAAACATTTTGACAGGCACACTCAGAGAGGACAGTTTCACATCCTTCCTAGGGGTTTCTCACATTAGTCAAGTTGACACCAAAACTAGCCATCACACTCCACAAAGACTGAGACTATATTATTATTATTATTATTATTATTATCATTATTATTATTATTTCTAATTTTTTTCATGCATCACTACTGGTCTAGGCTAAAGCCTAACTCATCAATAGCATCTAAAGAACTGGTGCGGAGGGAAAAATGGACAGAAAGGTTCTGGATAAGACACCTGTCTCCACTTTTTTTTTTACACTTTCTTCATTTTCTAAGTGTAATGACACCCTCCATTCATCCCCTGAGCTTCATATCACATCCCACCCACCAGAGATCAACTCCAAAACCCGGAGGTCCTGCCTTCTAATGCTCCCTAGTAGAGCAACCAGGCCTGAAAAGGCATTTGCCTACTTGGATATGAGACAGGGCTCTCTAAGTTGCCCATCCCCCAGGTGGTACGATGCAAAGAGCAAAGGAAGAGATGTCTGTGCTTCAGAAGGAACTTCGCATAACAGGGAAGAGTGAGGGCAGGAACAGAAGGGAATGCCCTGGCGGCTACACTTCTCTCTCTCTCTCTCTTTTTTTTTTTTTTTTTTTGCACAACAAGTATGAATCCTCCTTGTAGACAACCCTCTGCTAGGCGGATGCATTTCCTAAATCAATCACACTGCTTCCTGATTACTTGTCGTAAAATGAGAGCCAGTGCTTAGGGTGCCGGACCTGTCCGGTGACTTCCCATCACTCCTCTCTCCACTCCGTATCCCACCCTTAGCTCCCTGTACAGAATCTGCATTCTTCTAGTCGAGTACTAACATTGTAAACCTTGCCTTGGACTGTTTTCTGAAAAACCATGGCTGGGCCCCAGAACGAAATTAAAAAGAATAAAATGGGCAGAACCCAAGTACTCATCTCTCCGTTTCCTGACCACGCAAGCAACTTCCTCATACCTTTGTTGCCATCACTGGTGTGACTCTTACTACCACACCCCTCTCACTGTTGTGGACCGTACCCTGAAGTTGTAAGCCAAAAACAGCTTTTCCTCCCATAAAGTTGATTTGGTCCAGTTTTCTTCACAGCTGTATGAAAAGTAACTAAGACAGCAGACCATGTGCGCGGGCCGGCTGCACATGTATGCCAACCATCACTTTACGACGTAGAAGACCCGGGTCTGGAATGCTAAAACTGAAGGCTCTTCTACTTCATTCTAATGACCTCTCTGCAGATGCAAGCAGTCTGTAACAATTCACCACAGGAAAAAACTGAGGACGAGATTGCCCCTATTTCTGCCACTGTCAAGTGTACTTGTAAAATAAAGCATTTTGTTTTAAACAAAAGATAAACTCAATACTAACATCCTGTGTGGAAGTTTTAAGAAAATCTGAAATATAAACATATCATGAGGTGATAAACTGGTATCAGGCATGGCACTTTTCACTGTAATAGCTAGCACATCTTTAATGAGGGTGCCAAAGAAAACAGAGGCAAAATGAGTGCAGGTTGAGATCAGCCAATTTGGGGGTTATTTTTGGCCTACCATTTTGACATATCTTCAACCTGAACATTTGTCCAAAGTAAATAAGTTAACACACACAAATATAACAACAACAGCAACAACCACAGGACAGGAGTCACAGAGCTCTTACCATGTTGTGCTACTATTCACTAAGACTATACCACTGTGACCAGATGCGTAGCTCATGAACACTAGTAATCCCAGCCCTGGCGATACTGAGGCAGAGGCCAGCCTGAGCTACATATGGTAAACTCTGTCTTAAACAAACAGAAGGATAATTATGGTTTACCCAATGGAAATTAAACCCATGAGTACGGGTTTAAAGCAAAGTATATCTCATTTCAAACAGAAACACTTGGGTTTGCAGCCAGATTTTTTTTTTAAAGAAGAAAAAATGTATTCTGATCCCAGATTCAACATCCTGTCTCTCTCTTTCTTTTAATTTTACTTCTATGAATAAAGTTCGCATTGAAAAAACCTACATCATCTTATTTAGACAGTGCTGACGTGCACGGAGACTTTTAAGCATGTTTGTTTATACGTATTCCTTCCTCAGCCATCAATTGTTTCCATATAGTCTTTGAAAAATAGAAGGATTTACATAATGGTATTATGGGCCACTTGTGTGGCATAAATACATATATTGCTAAGTAAACATTATATACACATAAAATACATACATAACACTAAGTCTTGCTTATACAAGCTAAAGTAAAGATAGTGCCTTCTGGCTTAGCTCAGAAATGTAATTTCTGTGATGGATCATTTTTCCGTTATATCCTTTCAAGTTGAAATCTAAGACAATAAGATCAAATTTTCACACACATACATATACACACGCATACACACGCATGCACACATGCATGCACAAACAACAAGAACATAGGACTAACCACCCCATCAGAATCTAAATGAACCCCAAGCCAATGACAGCTAAATAGTCATGCATCATAATCAGAAAAGTGATTTTTTTTTTTAATTTCAGCTGGTCCATTTTCAACATTCACCAGAGCAAGAGAGAGGAGCCTCCACCACTGTTTTTATGGACGGTAATGAGATCTGCTTTTACGTTGGAGCGTCTCTCTGTATGCTTTATGTTGGAGCTTCTCTCTCGTAGTTACAGCCAGCTGCTGCAGTTTCGAAAGGCTCAGTGGGTCTCTTCAACTTGTTCTGCCGGCAAGATTAATATCTAAACAACAACAATGACAACAAACAACAACAACAACAAACACCTCTGCCTACTGTTAACTTAGGGTAGAACTTTTTGGCCCATGAAGGAGAATAGGGCAAGATACAAAATAGGAGAGAAGATATCTGAAGTTTATGAAGGATCGTGGAGGTCTCCTCATAAAAACCATTCCTCGCAGGAGGAAAGTGCCACGGTGTGATATTATTTTTACCTGCCTTTTCCTCACACATTATCCCAGGCATTCCCTGCCATGAGCCACAGAAAGAATTCCAGTTGAGAATAGTCAAGAAATCCACGAGAATATTTTTTTTTCCTTTTCTTCTCTACCCTTTCAGCATTCAGAATCTGGCTACAATTAGAAGCGGTTCTACATTCACAGTAAATTATCTATATATTATGATATATTCTATATCACCACCTTTTAGGGGATAAGTATGTCAGTTTTAAATCCTTACAGCAGTTATGCAGCGAATTTTATGTACTAGAAGTTGTTCCCACAGAAGTGTAATTTTCACCACACACATATATAAGGCAGAAACCTCCCCGAGTATCTAATGCCTGTTTGCTAAATTCTACAGACATTTCATTCTAAGCAAGAACTATCACATTAAACCAACATTTCCTGGGGAAAATATGTTTAGAAATAAGAAAAAATTATATATATATATATATATATATACACACACATATATATGTATATATATATACATACATATATATGTATGTGTGTATGTGTATGGATCTATGTATGGATATATGTATATGTATGTGTATATATATGTCTGTGTGTGTGTATATATATATTATGATATATTCTATATCACCACCTTTTAGGTGATAAGTATGTACATCTATCTTCCTTGTGAAATAAAAGTAGTTAGAAGGAGCCAGAAAATGACTAACCATGTGTAACTTACAGCCCGAACTGTGAATTTTTAACTTATTTTAGGTTCATTTATAAAGCTAAATACTGATTGTAACATAAGCTATGGATCTTATTCTACTATCTGCACTGCTTTTAATAAATTGTGGACAATTACCAATACTTCTGATTGTGACATATTTTTCAATCATCTCACAATTGGGTACGGCCTTGCTTGCCCTCTTTATATGATTCTGCCATAAAGAATAAAGCCCAGGGTGGTTATTAGCTTATTATACTAAACTCCCACAAAAAAAAAAAAGCCACTCTTCAAATTTTACTTTTGGACTCTGTTAAAAGACTTGTAAAGCATGCAGGCATTGGCTTTGAGAAGAGGTAATTGTGATATTAAATTTTATTGAGATTTCACAGGTCCTGATTTGTGTACAGCCCTGTGCTCCGAGTTCCCACGAAGCAGTAAAACGTTTAAAATACTGTCTGTGCAAATGCAAAATTTATGAATTCACACATCTCTGGTTGATTTATGTGAAATAATAATGCACTATTTAATGCTTAAACATGGCTAGGAGCGATGCTAGCCTATCAAGATGTACAATGGAATAATAGATTTATAAGACGGATAACCTTCCTGCCTTCAGAAGCTTGTTTAAGGTGCTGTGCAGATATATTAAACTATATGTAATTTTACACTAACTTAATGCTGTAGGCCTCCACTGCAAGCAATAAAAGATTACAGCCCTGGCATTTGCAATAATAAAATGACCTGACTATTCAACAGAAGGTATCTGAGGACTAAAAAAGAGATAAGGAACTTGCTTCAAACTTTTGTCCCTTTTCATGCCTGGCACTTTGCAAAATATTTCTTTTTCCTTTATGTAGCCAACATAAATCCAGGGCCAAGTGCTTGCCTTCCACTGCACAGCAGAGGAAGAGAGGCTCCGTGAGCTCCTGGAGGATGGCAATCAAATGATTCCAGGAGGCCTCCAGGCACATTTACTTAGCTCCTTATTTTTGCTCAAAAAAGCAGACTGAATATGTGTTCAGATAAAATATGGCAGACAATTGTAGCGGGAGGTTCTCTGGTAGCCTAGCCCATTTCTTACCAATTTAAGGACAGATTAAAAGTATTTTCATTCTTATTTAGTGTGTGTGTGTGTGTGTGTGTGTGTGTGTGTGTGTGTGTGTGAAAGAGAGAGACATAGACAGAGATAGAGAGGGCAGGTGGTGCATGTGTGACAGGGTGTTCCTGGTCACAGAGACAGAGAGGGCAGACCGTGCATGTGTGAGGTCACAATACAACCTGAAGCCACAGATTTTCTCCCTCCAAGACATGAGTTCTGGGGATGGAACTATTGTTGTCAGGTTGAG
Source organism: Montemys delectorum (assembly GCA_019843815.1). NCBI lineage: Eukaryota > Metazoa > Chordata > Mammalia > Rodentia > Muridae > Montemys > Montemys delectorum. The sequence goes on from JADRCD010222649.1 coordinate 16,441, forward strand.
CAGCAAGTCCCTCTTCCCACCAATCTATCTCATTTGGCATATATATATATATCATAGAAAAAAATGGTTTTTTTTAATTTTTGGATCATTGTATGGTAAACACTGTAATGCAATTAAGCAAAATTTGATGTTCAGATGTGTTAATGATACAGAAAAAAAAAGTAACTATTTAAAAGTGATTATTCCCACCACATAACACATGGCATTCCCTTGGATTTTAACCTTCTTTCCCATACTGTGGCTTAAGAAAGGACAAAATATCTACCCAGGATACATAAATAAGGAGATAAAGACATATAAAATATTTCCAGTCATATTCCCACTGTGACTAAATTTAACGCAAGCATTGATTTATAATCTACAACGAGGAATTCAGCATGATCTTCATAATCTCAGGATAATTTGATGAGAAAATACCCATAGATAATGCAGAATTTTTATATGAGCTCTTTCAAAGTAATTGTAGTTTGGTAAAAATGTCATTCGGATGCACAACACTTTGCAGAGATTGCCACATTTGTCAGTCAAGAGCAGTAGTTGCTAACCTTCCTCATGCTGTGCCCCTTGAATACAGTTCCCTCTTCTTATGGTGACTTGCAACTAAAAATTACTCCGTTTCTTCCTCATAAATGTAATTTTCTGCTGTTAAGAATCATAACTTAAATATCTGATTTGCAGGATATTTGACACGCAATCCCAGTGAGGGTAGGAACCTACAGCTTGAGAGCCACTGGTTAAGAGCCATATTGGGATGTAGACCAGCCCAAAAAAAGACAACGCATTCCTTCCTTCATTTTTCAGTTTGAAATTCAGAAGCTCCCGTTGCAATCCATTAAAAACTTAGTGACATTTTCAAAATGCTCAGGAAGACTTCCAAAACTTCTTTGTATGTCTTTGTCCACAGTTCTGGCTGGAAACGAAGCTTCCCGGGCGGGCAAGAATGTCACGTGTATGAATTTGCAATCAGCTATATTTGCCTGGAAATTATCTGCCGGTATGATCACTGTCGTCTCAACTCCCTTTCTAAAAGATAGATTTCAATAGCTATCATTAATGGGGTTTTTAGCAACTTGTAGTCCCCGTTTACAGTGGGATCACATGTAACTAAGGCATGTCTGGGGACTCTGGGGGCCAATCATTGATGGATGGTTTTCAACACTGCCCTAAGGCTGTGAACCCTCCCTGAACAGCCAGAGACCCTGTAGCCAGTTACAACTTGCCAAAATATGTGGTCATTCTGACTTTGGAAAACACTCGACTTTCATCCATTGCAAGCAACATCTGACAAACTATACCGCAAACGGGCTACAGCTGTAAAATTAAGATGGGCGGACAGAGACGGCTGAGCTCGCCAACCTTTGATTATCAAAGGGACACGAACGCATGCTTGTCCAGAAAAAAAAAAAAAAGAGACAGCCTGACTACAAAAGGCAACTAGAAACCATATTAAGTTTGGATTGTAAAAGCAGACTGCCTCTCTTTGAATAGCATCAGCAAAACATCGCTGCCTCTTCCCCGTACGCCACCATCGTTCTCGGCTATCCCACTGGGCTGAATTGCTAGGCAGTAGTTTGTTTTTCTGTTTATTGTTTGACTCCTGCTAGTAAGATATACGCTTCAGTGAAAAATGTAGCTCACTGGTAGAGCATTCGCTCAGCACGTGTGGGGCCCTGGGTTCAATTTCTAACACAGCAAAATGTCATAAAATACAAAATAAGAAACGTGAGTGCTGTGAGCACGTGGACGAACCCCTTGTGTTGGCTACTGTATCCCCGTGCCCGAGACCACACTTGGCACCTGCCAGCATTCAGTTAAGAAGTGTTCACAAGTCAAACAAACACACTCCCCTTCTTCTAACTCTGCAGATCTTGAACAAGTCCTAGAATTGGTCTGGCTTTCATTCTCCCTGCAGTTTCTAGAATGATGTCATTAGACTGAGTAGTAGCTCAAGTTAAAAGGTTTTGATCTGAGTGAAGTGTTTTAATTTCATCCTATAGATCTTTACCTTTAAATTATAGGATGTTTCCATGAATTCATCTAGACGGTATTAATTTTCCAAACACAGCTGATTACGGTTGTTGCGTGGATTAGAGCTGCGCAGACGCTGGTGTCTCCACGTTAATGATTTACATTTGTCTTCACTTATTTGGGTTTTGAAAACTGAGTGGTTGTGCTAGCTAGCAGTGTTCCCTTTCCCAAGTCCAGATTTACTGCCCTTCCTCATCCTGTCCCGTTCCTGAAGCTGGACCTTCTTAAGCATCTCTCCAGAGCCTACTGGTGCAATTCTAGGCACTGCCAGTAGAGGGGGCTAGACAGACATTGGAGGAAAAGCCCGGAGGCCTTCAGCATGGCTGCCCGCTGTGTGTTTTCCTGACTCTCTTCTGCAATGTCAGCCAGGGAGGGAATGTGCTGGGTACTAAATTACCCGCCAAGTTTCAGCGGCAGCAGCCCTCCAGGCAGTATCTCAGCAAGCTCAGCTGGTGCCAGAACCATCATCCCAGACAGACTGGTAAGCAGCCCAGTGCCTCCCTGGAGGTCCCGGTGTGCTATCCTCTTTTCCAGTGCTTTCCCTTGGCACCCCAGCAAGGAATTTGCTGTTTGTCAATCCGCAGCACCTCAGTGATCCTCCCCAGCTAGTGAGCAGCAGCCACCCGCTCTTCTGGTCACGAGAAAGATACTCTGCTGTGTTAGTCTTCCTTGGGCACCTGACTGAGCCACAGGATAAGCCCGGAATTCACTCTGTGTTCCTATCAACCGCTTAACAAGGAGCCCTATAATTCTTGTTTGTTGATGCTGTGTTACTTGATGTTTTCCATTTATCAGACATTCTTGCTACCTGTATATTCCACGGTAGTATGGAACATGACCCGAGTCTCTTCTTCTCAAGCCTCCTGCCCCATCCTCTTGAGGTCAGAGATGACAGGAATGTGCCAGCACACCAAGCTTTAACACTACACCTTGTTTTATTCAATATGGCAGCTAATTATAACTCTTTCATTTGTTTCCTTTTTTAAAAATGTCTGCATTGTTAGAGTCTCCTACATGCCAGGAACTGTAATCCCGGCCGTCTTCGTGTAAGGTCTGGCTATTATCTAACTGGCTTTGAGCGGGTCTTGAAATTGTGAAATCATGCTTCGCCCTCCCAAGGAGTGCACATCATGTCTCTTGGGTTTGATTCATTTGTGCAGAACATCCTGTGTTTTCTATTTTCTGAAGGATACAGTGATTCTTTTAATAAATAAAAATGCATGAATGCTTTCACCTTACGTTAAGTTAGTGTTTGTGTTTGTAGTTTGTAAAGACCGGACATTGATAGATTTTTAAGAAGCTTTTTATTACTTTAAATGCCAAAGAAAACCCTAAAATCTAGAAGCATATTTCTTTAACTTCTAAATTTATACAGAAGTATTTCTTAAAAGAGAGGTTCATCCTTTTCTAGAGCCAGAGAGGAAGACTGGGTTTTTAAAGCTCACTAATTCCTAGATCCCAGGCTCCTTATAGCAGAGGATTTAAGGTGGCCCCAAGTAGATTACAACACACTCTCCTTCCAGGGGATCGCTCCTGTATAAACCCTCAGGGCCACCATATCTAAAGACCGGAGCTGGGGCTAGATTAGGCTCCAGTGCATTCTATTTAAGAGACAGCCTTTCTGAGATCCTGCGCATCTTACAGGCCATCACACAATTAATGCAAAACATGCACTAGGCCATCATATGACAAATCAAATCACACATTGTTCTTATGCATCCCCTTCCTTTAACACTCAGAAGCTATTCTGAGACTTCCCAATGCTTGACACTCTTGTTTTCTCATTGTTTGGGAGAGATGGTGCCATGTGACAAAACTATCCACACCCTTCCCTGTGTTTCCCAAGAACTGCGCTTCAGCCTTTAAAAGAAGTACAGCTGTGACTGGAAACAGGGACGCAAGCACCAAAGTAGCCTCCAAATGAGAAGAAAAAGAGTTGCTTTCAAAATTCAGTTTCCTTTATTCATTCACTTCTATGTATTTCGTATTTTGAGAGTGTTGCCCTTGTTGAGAGACATGGGGCAAATAAAACCGAAGAATAGCTCCCACAGTAAGACACACTGTGTGTTGTAAGCAAGGTGGATGAAACGCATCAGCAGGAAATATGACACACAGGATCCACCTCTGCCTAGCAAGACCCAAGTGTCTCCTCCAGGGCTCCAATCATGATCTGATTGTTCCCCTACAAGCTCTCTTCCATGTCAGAGTCCTGGCCCGTAGCCCTCGTTTTAAAAAGGTGTGGGGGAAGACTTAGGTCAAGTCAAGGTCATGACTGATAAATAGGCTGAATTTTAATGCATTGATAACTATAGCCCTTGTCATCAAAATCATCCCAGGAGGATCGTGGCAGAAGCAGCAAGTGGCCTCCAAGATTCCAGCCTCTGCTGCCTTAAATCAAGAACCCAGTTTTTAGGTAAGTACATTGGTCGCTGTTTATCTAAACATGGGCGTAAGTCTAAAGTTTTGTATGTGGATTCTAGGAATTATTATTAAAGGTATAAAATATGCCCTTTCCCACTTCCTGGATGTTTCTTGTTTAATCTGTCAACACTAACCATCTCTCATTTGAATAGCCATCTTAGTCCCGGGCACAACAGAATGGATCTTTGATGTCACCGTGGTAGCCAGTCAGCCTTGGACTCTTTGCCTCAAGAAAGAAATTACTGTGTTTAAGCCACATACAGAAAACTCTCGCCTTGGCTGGTACTTATGATTTTAGGCTTATGAATCTGTAGGTCCTTTCACAAGCTAGAAAGACAAATCTTCATATGGCTGATACATGGGTTCAATGGAAGACCAACCAAGACTCTGCTACTCATGGTAGAGTTCACTGGCTGGCAGCAGTAACATCTGTCAATTCAGCAGAAAGTTCCTATGGAAACAGAGCCTGTGTGCTAACAGGATTCTTGGGTGACAACATCTGTATACATTTAAGTCTGAGGGGCACAGCCCTAAGACCTGCTGCACCCGGCCATGCATAGGTACTGCTGGTATTCTTAGCTGTGAGCAATTTCTCAGCAGGATCTTCCTGTTAGGATCAACAACAAGAGTTGGCCTTTGGCAAAATGTCCAGGTTCTAGTTCATATGTTTTAGTCACTGGGAAGTAGCTCTCCATCAAGGTCTATGTTTTCCATTTAATACATGTCAAACAATTGCAAACCTAAGTTTTCTGTATTTTAGGAAGCAAGGACTACCAATGCCACCAATTAGTTTTAACATGAGGAAGTGCTCACCTCCTGCTTAGTTTTTGGCCATGTACCAGTCTCTTGTAGAAATGGACACACTTTAATCTAGAGGCAAGTTGCTTAATCCCAGGGTGAAACTTTCCCCTCTTGCTGTGGTTTCTTTGTACAGAAAGAAACAGAAGGCATGTATAAAAGCTTGGAGACATCAGATAAGTTTGACCCCAGTTACATAGCACACCAGAGATAGAAGTTAGATTCTCATGGGCCTTAGATGCCAATGTTCTTTCTCTCAGACAAATAATGATGATGCTGAGGAGGAGGAGGAGGAGGAGGAGGAGGAGGAGGAGGAGGAGGAGGAGGAGGAGGAGGAGGAGGAAGAGGAGGAGGAGGAGAAGAAGAAATAAAATTGAATTGCACCAGTTTTTACCCTGCAAAAGTCTTTTCCAAATACTATGTATATGTAAAGGCCCAAAGCTGTGTGGTATCCATTTTGAATGGATAACCACAAGTGTAGAAATGTAGCCCTTCTAGAGATATTGTTTTATTGATATCTTGGTACCCTAATTATTAGAAATAATTATTATCTGGAATTGGCAATGCTTAAGAGTGAGATTTAAAGGGGAGCTTCCCAAGGGACCCCAACGTGCTTTTGTTTCCCCTTGCTTTATTTTTGGTTGGTTTACACTTGCTCTTGTACTGACAATTAGGAGAACTATGGTTAGCTCGCTCTCCTGCCCAGTGCTCTTAGTGAAGTAGTGGCAGATGAGGCCAAAGACCCAGGAGCTTGGGTCGGACAAGCCTACCCTACGTTTATAACTCAGGATTTACAGTATGCCAAACAGACTATCAATTTTTCAATGCTTAGCTGTGCTTAGTTTAACATGTAACAAATATGGCATGTTAAAATGTACAACCTAATAACTTTGACACATGTGCTCTCATCCATAAAACCATCTCCACAGTCAGGACAGCGGGTATGCCTGCTATCCAGCCTCAACGTTTTCTCATGTTACTATTTAATCCCTATCATTTTCACCGCCCCCACACCACACCACCCTGCTCTCTAACCACGTCTGGTATTGCTTTCTGCCACTAGTGTGAGTTCCGTGGCGGCAGCAGCATGCAGCTTCTTTCAGGTAGCCCATGGTTCTTAGGATTACCTGCGCTGGTGAGGAATGAGTAACTGCTCTTTTGCTGTCAAATGCTGTTCCTCTTTAAGATTGTTGCAGGAGCTATCCCTTCCCCACTGCCTCAGCCTGCTGCACATCTTATGATCATATGGATCATATATGCTGGAGCTGAGGAGTCTGTATTCTGTTCCTCAACCCATTTCCAAACACTACACCTTTAACCTCCTGCTGGCCAGTATTTGGGTTCTTCCCCATGGTTGCCGTGAGTCTTTGTATCAACATACACTTTTCTTTCTTCTGACAGAATTTCTGAAAACCGCACATATGAATATTTAAACTTCCAAGACACTGCCTAAGTAGTTTCCCATTTTAAACGCATCTAAGAGGAGCATGCCAGATCACGTTTCACAACTTTCTCACCGACCCTGTTATTCATTTGTTCCTTCCTTCGTTCATTTTGTTCATTCGTTCAGTTTTTCAGTGCTGGGAATCAAACCCAGTACCGCATGCATCCTAGGCGAATGTTCTACCGGCTGAGTTCATTTCCAGCCTGCTAGTATCAGCCTTTCTTTTTACTATAATCTTCATGTAATATTAATGTTCCTTTCTTTAATTATTAATGAGGTTTGGCACATCTTTACATGCTCTGTGTGTGTTTCTTATATCTTTTGAGTAAACTTTTAGCGCTAATCTTTTAGCTTTTTTGAATTGTGTGGCTTGTTCTGCCATGGCTGCATTTGGGAGTTCGTTCAATGCCTGGCTATAAGTGCTTTAATGCATTTCTTACTCGTAAGTCAACATATGCCCAGCCCTAGCCTACTCACTGCATTGTCTTGACAGTTGCTTTCAAATGAGTGAGTTTTATGTAATAGAGACCAATTTAACTGGGTTTTTTTTTTTTCTTGGATTATGCTGTTGATAAGTCTAATTAGTGGTTACCTCGATTTCACAGACAGTTCCTTTGTTGTCTACCTCTAGGCATTTTATATTTTTAGATCCTTAGTGCCATGTTGTTTGGGGTGAAGTTTACGTATCACCTCAGGTGGGTGCTCAAATCTCTTGTTGTAAGAACTATCCCATCTCCATTGATCCAGCCCTGCTGAAAATCTTTTGATCATATATACTGTTCCCTGGCCCATCCCTTGCCACAGTCAATGCCACATGGTTTGTCTTACAGTACTGGCTTTTGGGAGATGCCACAGCTGCCAAACCTTGTGGCATCAACTGCGGCAAGAAATGAGTCAGGGAGCAGAACAAAGATTCCTCAGCTCCAATATATACTTGACTGTTTTTCTCATTGCTTGGGGGCTGCTCTGTGTGACTGCTGAGTCTATACTCATTTCCCAATCAGTTTGTTAAATTCTGCCAAGAGTCTGTGAGGATTTTGAGTGAGATTGAATTGGATCTATCAATCAATTTAAAGAAAATGCCATCCTAAAAATACGGAGTTCCCAAGACAAGAGCACTGCTCTTCTTCCTCTCACTCAGTGGATTTAGGTCTGAAAACTTCAGTCAACAATATCCCTCAGTGTTCGGGGCATGACATTCAGACCCGCCTTTTTTTTAATTTAACTCCAAATATTTTCTTTCGATACTATTATTTAATTTGTAATTGCTCACCGCTAGACTGTAGAAATCAACGTGGATTTTCCTTATCTTCTGTTTCAGTTTTAATTTCACTTTGCTTCCTTCTGCTTTATAAAAATAATGAGACCTGTCAACAAATACAAAGCCTCCACAGTGATGACAACCATAGGTTTTGCATTGGGTCTCTTTGTCGGGATAAGCAATATTTTCTTTTTTTGTGGTTTCCTAAAAACTGATCAGGAATAAATGTTTAATTTTTTTGAGCCAAATTTGAATCATGCTTTGTTAAATGCTGACCAGGAGGGACTTTTGTCAGGACCCCTCCTCTCATTACTTAGCTGAGTGGCCCCAAGACACCTGTTGTAGGGGCTTTTATGGACAAAACCATTTCTTTTTTTTTATTATTAGATATTGTCTTTATTTATATGTCATATGATTTCTCCTTTCCCAGTTTCCCCTCCAAAAAGAAAAGAAAGAAAAAAAAAAAAAAAAAACAAGAACAAACCTTTGTTGCCCTCCCCACTCCCCTGCTTGCTACCCCACCCTTTCCCACTTATTGGCCCTGGCATTCCCCTACACTGGGGGCACAGAACCTTCACAGGGCCAAGGGCCTCTCTTCCCATTGATGAGCGACTTTGCAATCCTCTACTATACACATGCTGCCAGAGCAATCAGTCCCACCAAGTGTACTCCTTGGTTGGTGGTTGAGTCCCTGGGGGCTCTGAGGGTACTAGTTAGTTCATATTGTTGTCCGTCCTAAGGGGCTGCAAACCCTTCAGCTCCTTGGGTCCTTTCTCTCACTCCTTCATTGGGGACCCTGTACTCAGTTCAATGGATAGCTGTTAGCTTCTACTTCTGTATTAGTCAGATATTGTCAGAGCCTCTCAGGAGACAGCTATATCAGGCTGGATTGTCCTTCCTTCAGTCTCTGCTCCATAGTTAGTCTCTGCAACTCCTTCCATGGTTATTTTGTTCCCCCTTTTAAGAAGTAATTAAATGTCCACATTTTGGTCTTCCTTCTTCTTGAGTTTCTTGTGGTTTGTGGGTTGTTCTTCCTGTATTCCAAACTTCTGGGCTAATAACCACTTATCAGAGAGTGCATACCATGTGTGTTCTTTTGTGATTGGGTTATCTCACTCAGGATGATATTCTCCAGATCCATCCATTTCCCTAAGAATTTCATAAATTCATTGTTTTTAATAGCTGAGTAGTACTCCATTGTGTAGATGTACCACAATTTCTGTATCCATTCCTCTGTTGAGGGACATCTGGGTTGTTTCCAGTTTCTGGCTATTATAAATAAGGCTGCTATGAACATGGTAGAACATATGTCCTTATTACATGTTGGAACATCTTCTGGGTATATGCCCAGGAGTGATATAGCTGGGTCCTCTGGTAGAACTATGTCCAGTTTCCTGAGGAAACACCAAACTGATTTCCAGAGTGGTTGTACCAGCTTGCAATCCCACCAGCAATGAAGGAGTGTTTCTCCACAACCTCCCCAGCATCTCCTGTCACCTGAGTGTTTTATCCTAGCCAATCTGACTGGTGTGAGGTGGAATCTCAGAGTTGTTTTGATTTGCATGTCCCTGATGACTAAGGATGTTGAACATTTCTTTAGGTGCTTCTCAGCCATTCGAGATTCTTCAGTTGAAAATTCTTTGTTTAGACTAAACTATTTCTTAAGAACCAAGTAATATCCTGAAATACTGGGAGTTGTAGTTTTTTTAAAAAGAAAGAAAGAAAGGAAGGAAGAAAGAAAGAAAGAAAGAGAGAGAGAAAGAGCAAGAGAGAGAGAGAGAGAGAGAGAGAGAG
>JADRCD010222649.1:26286-44481 GCA_019843815.1 Montemys delectorum
AGAGAGAGAGAGAGAGAGAGAGAGAGAGAGAGAGAGAGAGAAAAGAAGAGAAAAATAAGTCTGATGGGAAAATATGGTGGCCAAGTAGTTTTGTCAATGTTTTATTTTTGTCAATGACTTCCCCAGTTCTACGAAGACAATCATGTGTTCAGCTAATTTTCTTCCCTTTCTTTTAATTAGAAGGAGTGGTTTATCTACATGACAAATTGCATGTATTGATTTTTAACTATTGCTAACTGCACATCCAGGAACAACTTAAGTTGATCAGGCTATATTATGCTTTCTAAAATAATTGTGGGCTCTATTTGGAACTTCCCTTAATTCATTTTGTATCTGAGGTCTTTGAGGAGCATCAGACTGTAGTATATTTTCTTATATCTTTTCTGGAGTTTGGGAGCTGAATGATGCTCCCCCCAAAAAAAAGTCTGTAAATGGGCTTCCCTTTTCAATTTTCTTCCAGTGTTCTCATAGACTTAGTACTGGAAAAACTAGAGCTTTCTTTGTGGGCCGCTTTTCAGTTCCTCATAAATAAATTAATGAAAAAAAAAAACCCTTTGTTTCCCCCATTTCTGCAAAGAATACCTAAAAATCTCACACAAAACACTCAGAATTGTCACCCATACTAAACATTCAGTAAGGATGAGAAAATTGTGTCCCCAGAAATAAAATCTCTTTCCTGTCACCTGAAAGACCAATAGAATTCATGAAACTTTACAAAAATAAAAATATACCCATGCTATTTTACTTTTTATATACACACCTATTTTTCTTTGCTCTGGCCTAAAATTGAGGCTTAAGAAATATCAATTAGCTGTTTGGCATAATTGTTGCATTTTGTTACCTGTGGGGAGAGACTTATGATTTAGTTTGTTTGGGTAAACTTCTCACCTCTCTCCACCTTGAAAATGATTACAAGAGCGCCTTAGAAAATCAGTGCTCTTCCAGCAGTGTGTTACACACGAAGAGAACATCAGTCCTAATCATGGACCCCCACCCCAGTTAGCATTCCTATTATAGGAGACAGAGGACTTACATTTCAGTTGCCGGCAACTTGGGGCAAGTTCATTATATCAAATTCAGACATGTAACACAGCAAATGGGAAAATATGATGAATTTTTATTTACTACTTTTAAGAGTACTAATTCTACTGGCATAGTACTTTGATTTATTTGGACTCGTCTGTCAGAATATTTGTTTTGTTTTAAAAGTTAATTGCAAGCTTTACTTTTGCATTCCAGGATATGCCATATTCTTATTCACTACAGTTCCTTTTTTTGTTTGTTTGTTTGTTTTTAATTTGTGGAACAATCTTGAGCACAGAGAAAGAAGAAGAGACCACTGCTGGCAACCAAAAGCTGACTGAGAGACAGCATGTATTCTGGACATCTTTCTATGGGAGGAGGGGGATGCCACCAAGATGCCAATAGAAAAGGCTACTAACTACAATGGCCGACGTGCCTTTTTTAAATAATAGAAAGAACTAAAGTAGAAAGCTGCTCAAGATGCAATTCACTGTGAAGAACTCATGTTGAAAGTTTTGGAGTTTTTCCTTGGCAACCAATGGAGCCCACCATGGGAAGTAGTGACTGATTGTTGTGGCCTATGACTTTTCTCTAGATTGAACCACGTTGTTTAACTAGCACAAAGGTTAAGGCCCTTTCACTTAAATCCCAACACCAAACACTTGGCCAGTGCTTTCTTTTGCAAGAAATGTGCCTGTCGCTTTGATCAAAACATTTGAAATTACTCAGCAAGACAGTCTGTCCTTAGAGAAACTTGCTATGGTGTAATGGTTAGCGTCAGTTGACACAATCCAGAATGACCTGGGAAGAGTCTCCTTGAAGGTTTATCTCCACAGAACTAGGCTATGCACATGTCCTTGGGGGTTGTCTTCACTGATTGATGTGAGAAGATTCTTTCTACTGTGGGTGGTACCATTCCCTACACAGAGCGCCCTGAGCTCGGTAACAGTGGAGAAACACAACTGAACACAAGGGAGCAAGTAAATGTGTGCATTCACTTCTTCCTGATTTTGACTGTAAATATGATTAGTTATATATGAAGTTTCTGCCTTGGTGTCCCCACAATGACAGATTGTAATTTGCAATTATGAAATAAAACCTTTTCCCCCCTAAGTTGCTTTTCATTGGGATATTTTATCATAGCAACACAAATGAAACCAGAACACACACGTGATAAGGAAATTAAACTCTGAAGATCACTAATAGGTAAGAATTAATGCAAGACAAAAGTGATAAGCAAACTGAGTCATCCTTATCAAAGTTTCACAGAAGCAGGATTTTTCGAAGATAATGAATTCCAAAATGGTTACAAGTAAAGCCTTGTATTTAATTTCATCTTAATTTAAAGATTTAATACTTCATAGAGGATTTTGGTTAATGCTATCATTAATTAAAACTAATCTTATGAAACTCCTCCATAATAAAATAAAAGCCATAGATTATTATAACCCTGGAAAAGAATTAACAGCATATTGCTTCTTTATTTTCTAAGACAAGCATATAATACAAAATAAGTTAGATACCCACCATAGAATGATGATATTTTGGTAGTAATGCATTAAGAAAGTACAAGAGTTTTTCAAGAACTTAAATATTTCCTATAAAGCTTAAAAATAATGTTCATGATTTTTTTTTAATTTGAATAGCCACACAGAAGATATTTTAAAACAAAACAAAAAGTGAAAGACATCCATGCATTAGAAAATATTTAAGGAGAAGTTAAGAGATTATCATTAGCCAATCTTTTGAAGATTTATTTATTATTGTTATGTTCATGTAGCTAACATTCTTCTATGCACACTACATGCATGCAGGAGCCCATTACAGATGGTTATGACCCATCATGAGGGTGCTGGGAACTGAAACTGGGTTCTGTGAAGGAGCAACAAGAGAGCCAAACAAAGTCTGCCTGGGATTTCCGAGTGCATTATTCTCAGAAACTTCTATGTCTCCAATAATGAGAGGAAGGGAAAGAGATTAATTACAAGAGAAGTGAGTGGGAAAAAAAAGTGATGAAAACCGCCGCGGTCCTTTGGTAGTAGTAGACAGGAGAGCATCCATGCATTGGTAGTAAGAAGGTGAGAAAACACTTGTCCATCTTTAATAGGCGGGAAAGCACTGGTCCCTTAGCTGCAGGTTGTTCCTCTTTGTCTCTCAACACTGCTAGGTGAGGACACCAATAAGCATCTTGTTATCTCTGTGGCTGATGAGGAGTCCAAAGATTCCCAAGACCTTGTTCTTATCAACCAACCTACACACAAAATCAGCTCCACGGGTTTTTACCACGCCCACTCTCCCACCGCCTACTTCCTGCTTCTCTCTTATCCAGAATCCATTTGTCCTTGCTTTCTCTCTTCCTTTCACAAACTGCACTACCTGAGCATGAAAATAATTGTCTTTGAGGAGGTCCCTCTGATGAGAACGGTGTTCTAGCCATAAGGAAATGCCCGCAAAGGCAGAGTCGAGCTGGCGTACCGTGACTGGCTGTGGTCTGGGGGATTGCAAGCGTCTGATCCCATTTTTCAATCACTGCTGAGAGGATGCGAGGATGCGGCTGATGGCTGAGAGGATGCGAGGATGCAGCTGATGGCTGTCTAAGTTCTGAAGCTGCTCCTGGCAGAGCAGCGTCTGAGTCCTGACAATATGTTGTCAACAGCTAAACCAGAAACACCATTCCTAATCCCAGACAGTTGCTGCTTCTTTGAGTTCTATCCTTAACACTTGCCATCTCCTTTTAAGCATCTAGCGTAAGCTGTTCATAGTTCAATCTAATGTAACTCCTTCAGTCTTGTTAGAGGAAGGACTTGTGAGCTCAGCAACTTAAAAAAAAAAAAAGAAGGAAGTCTGAAAGGAAGTTGTGAAGTTAAAGACGGAAGGAAGGAGGAAAGGAGAGAGGAAGGAGAGGAAATAAGACTGTATTACGTTGCTTTTCCTCCCAATGGATATGTTGACTTTTTAATTACACACGTGTTCATGTGTGTACATATTTGCATGTTTGGGACCTATATTCGTATGTGTGTGGTATGACCATAGTGATGTGTGTATGTGCCCGTACACACTTATGCAGAGGCCAAAAGAGGATGTCCAGGTTCTTCGTCTATGACTCTTATCTCGTTCTTTTGAGACTCATTCTCTCACAGAACTGAAGCTCACCATTTCAGCTAGGCTGATCAGCCAGCTCTCAAGATCCACCTCTCTCCATTTCCTAACATTGGTGTGACAGGGACAGCCATGCCCAGCTTTTACATGGATGCTGGCGATTTGAACTCAGTGGTTTCTGATTTCACAGAAAGCTCTCTTGTCCACTGAGCCCTCACCCTGAACCAATGATAGAATTGTAGAAGGTGAGTTTTGCAGGCCTAGATAATTTCCTTTACTACAGACACAAAAACTTTCCCAAAATCACACAATTTATGACAAAACTGAGGGTGCATTCCCTACTGACTGTTACAGCTTCATCTGTATCTGTCTGTATTCTCAAGCACAAACCACCTGAGTTATGTCTACTCAAAATTTATGACACATAATTTTTTAACAACTTAAGCCATATAAGATATATAAGCATGATTCTTTCCAAAGAATACACTAATGAACAGACCTGGAGTTGATTGTCAAAAATGTACATGGGATAGTCCCCCTTGACATTTGGGGTCCATGAATTCTAAAAGTCTAAAAGTCTACAATGCATTAGGAAATTTTAAAATTCAGCATTTCTTCTGTTTTTAAAGAAAAAGAAGAAGTCCGTTTTATAAAAATTTTCACATTTCTGTTTGATTTACTTTACTTTTTATGTAACTATTTCTACTCCTAAAGAGAAGAGAAGAGAAAGCTCTTCACAAGATGCCAAACCTTAGAATGAAGGGGAGGGACACCCAGGGGTGTGGCCCTGCTCCATGCTTACTTTGTAACTAAGTAAGGTGAACCTCAAACAGCAGCTTCAGAGCAACACACACGCACAAACACACATACACACACACACATACACACACACACACACACACACACACACACACACACACACACACCTGACGTTCACTCTTGCATTCCTCTGTCATCGCTAACCTAAAGCTTGTCCTCAGGGCAAGTCAAATGAGCTCTGCAGTTACTCATCTGGATGTCAGTAAGATGCCTTGACAGGTGCATACTCTTCAGGACACAAAACAGCTCCACAAGTAAAGACCAGTTCAAAGACGCCCTTTACAGAAAGTCAGTTCGCTATCTTGACACGCACATTACTTAAGCACAGGATTAGCGTCTACATTCCAAGATGATGTCACAGCGAAAGAGTTTGTCCTTTCTTTTTCCAGGACTTCTTGGGGTTTGGATTTTGGATTAAAATAATTGCATGTAAGAAAAAATAGTGGCCACAATTTTGGAATATTATTGTTCGAGCTTCATATAATAGCAAGAAAAGGATAATAATGTCAAAAGTTAAGTCTCTTCCATCAAGGTAAAAAGAAAGGAGGCTGGGCTGTTCCTGGAGCCATGCACACTGCAGAAGGAGTGATGGTGTCCATGCCAGCAATCCATAATGAAAGATGTGTGTGCTCCAACTGAAGCTATATTAAGGCACAAAGGTTATGCCCTTCCTGGTTGGAAGGTCTGCCCTGCTGAGCGTTGAGAACAAAAGATGGTTAAGTACACAGAACCTGACTTGAATTCATTCTTTTCCTATTTGTTATGTTTTTATGTTCTTTGAAATGCAGATCTCTTTATGAGCTGTTTTCTGGCTTCCTGGGTTTAGCTAAAAATTACTTTCTTCAAACATTGGATGACTTCACTGTCAGAGATACGCGTTTCCCATAGATGCCTCAAAACAGATACATGATGTTTGTTTTCTCATGTCAGCCTGATGGGAGGCTGATGTTAGCTCTAGTTGTCCCTTTGTGCTTGACATTCTCTGTTTTCACAACCTGGTTATCTGGTAGCTGAACCTGTTTTCAGTTCCTGCTAATTTACTTGTGAGATATATATATATATATATATATGACTGTGTGTGTGTGTGTTCCTGTGTGTGTGTTCATGTGTGTGTGTGTGTGTGTGTGTGTGTGTGTGTGTGTGTGTATGTATCATCTGGGGAGTGGGCTAAGAAGTTGTTTTCCTGGAATGATCATTGTATGTTAAGTAAGTCACTTCTTTTGTAATATGTTGTCCCAGTATATAGATTTGAATGACATAAAAACTAACATTCATTGACTGATGTGATTTGAGAGTTCTTGATACTTAAGTTTTATTTAGAAATGGCATTCTATTTGTCAGTGGGTAGTAACTGATACAAAAAAAAAAAAGACTTTCCTGAAACAACTGCGTTGAAAAATGATTTCAAAAGAACTCTAAAGGTATCTTGCTGGGGATTGCACCTATTTCTCTCTTATCTGCTTAATTATTGTGGAGAAAACATTTTTAATCACAATAAAGTGTCAATGATGACTAAACATAGTTCCTTACATGCTCTTCATCAAAAATAGTATCTTCTTTCTTTTCTCACATTTACTTGCTCAGAAACATAACTGCACCAGCCTCTCTCTCTCTCTCTCTCTCTCTCTCTCTCTCTCTCTCTCTCTCTCTCTCTCTCTCTCTCTCTCTCTCTGTTCCTCCAACATTTGCTTTGCAGTAGGAACTGATGGTCAGCCTTTCTCACGTCCATGATGTCCTTTCTTATGCGTAAAAGTAGGGCAGAAGTTCTGAGGGCCTGGAAATATGGAAAGTGCTAATCAAGAGCTACACAATTGAGCAGGAGGGACAAGTTCTGACATCTCCTATACAGTAGGATCACATAGTTAACAACAATGTACGTCCCAAGGTAACTGAGGTATTTTGAATGTACTTGGCATGAAAACCTCCAAGGTGATAGATATGTGAATTACATGCTTTGCTTATTATATTACATTGTACCAAATACATATATGTAGGTATTATGTCCATAAGAAAATAAAAATAGTGATGGGAAAATGATCTCGAGCTTCGACTGACCCCGCTAACTCTGTCATATCAGAACATAGCACAGCTCTGGAGTCATCTCTTACAACAGGGCTCCCATGAATCCCAAGAGGAGGTGGTTGCTCTTCGACCAGCTTAGTGGCTGACTCACAGGAGTCCATGAATGTTTGCTTTCCATAGTTTCACCCAATGCATCTTGATCATATTCATCTTCCCTTCCTAACATCTTCAAAATCTATCCCACTTTCCTAGCCACCCAACTTAGTGTCTTATTTTTATTTAAACCCAATTTGTGCTTGCCACATACTCCTGGGTGTGAGACCTTCTCTTGGAGCAATGGTTTGACTTTCTTCAAACATTGAATGACACTCTTAAAAAATACTGAAACTCCTCCTAGCAGCTATTAATAGCTGTTTATACTCTGCCCGTATTCTCTTGGGTATAGGAATATACCCAATGGTTGACCTACCAAAAACTCACCCTTAAACTATACTGACTCTCTTCCCAATGGTTATCAATTGCTAGCAGCTTCCCAGCTAGAGGTGGGACTTCATGTCCAAGTCTCCCATCTATGCTAGGATTTTTGTCTGTTCTGCACTTGCATGGGTCTTGAGCATTCATTCCATCACAACCACTGTGAGTTCATATGTGCAGCTGCCCTGCATCCAGAAAACAGTTTGTTGTTGTCATCCACTATCTCTCCATCTCTAGCTCTTAGAATCTTTCTACCCCCCTCCACAGTGATTCTCATGCCTTCTAGGCATACAATATGATATAGATAACCCTTAAGGCTAAGTACTCTGAGGTCTTTTATCTCTCTGTGTCTCTGATTTAGTGAGGTGTGAGTGATGCGTCACTAAGCACACATATTAGTGTTGCAAATCCCTCCCACCACTGTGTGTGTGTGTGTGTGTGTGTGTGTGTGTGTGTGTGTAGCAATTTAGTCCTGAACTTCTAGGCTTTGATGATCCTTTGGCTTAAGCTTCCCAAGTAATTGCAACTTCAGACACATGCCACCATGCCTAGCTTTAATCTTCAAATTCTAAATAACAGGTACTATGCCTAACATTTGTTATGCCTATTTCTTTTTAACACAGTAGCTCTTGGTGTGCATCAGTGTTGCCTGACAATTTGTTAGAAGTGTAAATTCCTGTTATATATCTTATAATCTACAGGATTGAACCTATGCAGTTTTTATTTTGAAGACTCATTCATTTGTTCATTTTTGTATATGGGCACACACCTGATTGGTGGATGTATGTGTAACAAATGGATGCAGTGACCCGACAGGCCAGAAGAAGGCACCAGATCCCTGGAACCTGAGTTATTGATGGTAGTAAGCCACCTGACATGGTTGCTAGGAACTGACACCAGGTCCTCTAGAAGAGATCTTATCCACTGAGCCATCTCTTTAGCTCTGCAGTCTGTATTTGGATAGGCCCTAAGGCAATTCTGAAGCCTGTTAAAGTCATAGAAAACATGATCTTTGTTCTCTAAAAGAGTTATTTCATAAGTATGTCCATGTGAATGTGCGAATGTATCTTCTAAAAGAACCAGATTCCTGTGTCTTCTAGCTCAGTCTGAAGGCCCTTTCAATGAACAAGAGAAAAATACTGCTCAGCTCTCACCACTCTTCCCTTTATTTGCTTTCTGCCAATTCAAGTTGTTGAGAACAACCTCTGAACACCATTATACAATAAATAAGGAGGTTTTGTTCTTATTCATTAGTGTTCCTAAAATGCCTTCCAAGCCTTTTGTCCACATAAAGTGTTGCTGCTCTCACACATAAATGATGGCATGACACAATTCCATGCTTGGTATAGTGTACAAATTCTAAACTTGCTGGTTCTGTTCAGAGGCAATGAAGCAATTAACACTGCAAGTCTGATGTATGCAAGACAAGGCTTAAAATTCATCAGCATCATCTCTCTTCCCTAACGCTGGTTGTTCATTTTCCTCCCAGAGCTGGCAGAAGCATTGGAAGACCTGTCAGATTAAGATCCTGTCTCTTGAAGGAACATCTTTGAAAGAAGATTGTGTCTTTGTTGAATAATTATATTCAGTGTGTAATGTTGTGTATCAAACTATCCCAAAATGTTAAGGCTAAAAGCTAAAGTCCATTAGTTGTGTAAAAGATTCCTTCAAGATTGAAATATTTCATCCTGCAAGAAGCTCCATAGGTGGAGAGGTAAACAATTCAATTTAGCTTCAGGAAGTCCCTGAAACTGAATAGATTCACTAGGCCCCTTCCTGCCAAAGTAGGCAATAAAAACTGTGTTCCCCTCAGAAAAGGAAGCTGAGCAGCCAAGAAGATTCAGACAAGCTGAGTTACAAAGAAGATTCTGAGACCAGACCAGCTATCTGGAAGAGATTTAGACCAACTCAGCCACCTAGATAGGACACTCTCCAACCTATTGAGGTACCTGCAGGCTGTGCAGCTGGTTCCAGATTCCCAGCTTTGTAAGCTGTTGGCCATGCTGAGGTAGCCTTTGGTGTTGTGTCTGTAATTTCCATTCCTCTAAGTAACCCCTCATCCATACTCCTGTAAGCAACCCCAATAACCCCAATAATAAGTAACCTCATTGGTCTCCCAACTGGACTTTGGTGGTATCCACATTTTTGTCTGGCATAAGTTCCCTAACCGGTATGAGTAGTCAAGTGCATTGCATCTCCCCAGAAAAAGCTTTATCACACAACACCAATGTCTGGCTCATTTCTGCAATCCGAACAAGGATCAACAAGGATCAACATGGCCAACTGTCTTAGTCAGGGTTTCTATTCCTGCACAAACATCATGACCATGAAGCAAGTTGGGGAGGAAAGGGTTTATTTGGCTTACACTCCCACATGGCTGTTGATCACCAGAGGAAGTCAGGACTGGAACTCAAGCAGGTCAGGAAGCAGGAGCTGATGCAGAGGCCATGGAGGGATGTTCCTTACTGGCTTGCTTCTCCTGGCTTGCTCAGCCTGCTCTCTTATAGAACCCAAGACTTCCAGCCCAGGGATGGCACTACCCCTTTGATCACTAATTGAGAAAATGCCCCACACCTTGATCTCATGGAGGCATTTCTCCAACTGAAGCTCACTTCTCTGTGATAACTCCAGCCTGTGTCAAGTTGACACACAAAACTAGCCAGTACACCAACTTATCTCTAGTAGTCCCAAAAGAAGACAAGCTGGCCTGAGAAAGCAAAACCGCTTCTGAAAAGGGTTGCTCCCATGACAGTCACTTAGGAACTCATCAAGACTGATGCTCTGTTAGGACCTTTCATTTCTCCATCTGGGTCCTCCCCTCACTACACATGGGGCTTCCTCACCAAATGACAGCTGGAGTCCAGGAGTCAATGCTCCAAGAGGCAACAAACAAGAGTTTTCAGAATCTGAAAGCCATAAATAGAAAGCCAATCCAGGACCATTTTTAACATATACAGTATCTGTCAAGGGCATCTAAGAACCCACATGAATTCCAGGAAAGAGAATACATGTCTCATTTCTTTTTGGGAGTAATCTCAAAGACCTCACAGCCATCTTTAATTTGCCATAGACTTTTCATTCACTCAGATATAGATTTTGAGCTAATGATTTTGTTAGATTTCTTTGGCTACATGCTATATGTTTCAGGTAAGAATGTAGTCAGTGAAATGAAAAAAAGAACTTTTAAAGGCTAAATATATGTGAGGATTAAAATTTACAGTTTAAAACCAGGATTTGTATTGCTCTAATAAAACTAGGTCTATAACTGAAGGGTCAAGAACAACTCACAACCCTGTTTCTACAAAGGCTGGCTGACCACAGAACATGTTTGGACTATCTGTCAATCAGTTACATTATCGGCTGGTTTTGTGTCAACTTGATACAAGCCAGAGTGATCAGAGAGAAAAGAGCCTCAGTTAAAGAAATGCCTCCATAAGATCCATCTGTAAGGCATTTTCTCATTAGCAATCAAGATTATGATGGTAAAATAAATTAATTTAATTAAAAAATAAATTTAAAAAAAAAAAAGATCATGATAGTGCCGTCCATGGACTGGTGGTCCTGGGTTCTCTAAGAAAGCAAGCTGAGCAAACCAAAGAAAGGAAGCCAGTAAGCAGCATCCTACCATGACCTCTGCGTCAGCTCCTGTCTCCAGGTTCCAGCCCTGCTTCAGCTTCTGTCCTGACCTTCTTTAGTGGTAAATGACAACGTGAACATGTAAGCCACATTACTCCCCAGCTTGCCTTCTGACTGTAGTGTTTCATTATAGGACAGAAACCCCAACTAAGACAGTTACAATAGTTAAATAGATTTAACAGCAAAGTAAAAATGACACATTATCAACCTAAAGATACACCAACCCCTATGCTTAATAGCAGACACTGTTTATTTTTTTTCCTCTTTCAATAGAACTTTCCAGGAAAAAAAAGTCTCCAGTGTTCAACTTCACTTGGCCTTTGAAGCACAAACTCATTGAGGGAAATAGTTGTTTGCAATCCTTCAGTATTACTAAATCTACTAGAACAGATAATAAGAGGGCTACAGAGAGAGTCGCTACATTCAGACAGAGGGAAAGCAATGTAGCCCGTACTTTTAGTTTAAGTACATATCGAGGTTAAAATAGAGCAGTGTATGTTGCTATGGGCTTGGATGCAACCACAAATTAATTAAAAACCGCTTCCTCATGTCAAAGCAAACATGAGCACCCAGAGCAACATGACTGGCTTTGTGGCAGCTTTCTTGTTGATCTCCAGATCCACCAGGAAAGCTCCAATTCAAGGCAGAGACCATCAGCATTGAGTTTCACACAGCCGGAGTCTGAGAGAAACCACATCATTTCAAAGGGTAAATGAACATGCCGCATATCTGATTGCTGCACGTTATAGTCTTACAACGTGATGTGAGATCGCTGTGCAGGGCTTCAACCCTTAACTTGGTGAGTCCTAATTAATCTGAGGTGCCAAGTTTTTGCTGGAAACCTTGCACCAAGCCTCAGACACAGTCGGCTGCTTCCCCCTTCTGGCCAAAGGTGGAGAGAATTTTGATTTTACTATTTTGAGCAGGACTGTCTTCCCAGGCAGTCTTTGAAGTCAGGTCTGAAACAATGAAAATTTACTATACCTTCTCTCAGCAAAATAAAGAGTGCTATGATCCAAGAAGCATGGGTCTAAGATCCAGGAATCATCGCCTAGGACAATTCTCACTGGGAAGAGCCTCCAAAGCATAGAAGGGAGATTCCCTTCTGTTTGCCAAATGGCCTTCAAGGCAAGAAAAGGTGGGCTTCATTGCTCTGGGGTCACTGAGGGCTAACGGATTTTGATTGTCAACTAAGATTATTCATGCAGAGTCGAATAGGCATTGGTAGCTCTACAGAGAAAAATAACAAATTATACAGATAAAAGCTACACAGATTTTTTTATTTCAGGGTCTAACTGGAGTCAATTCTTCCTCGTGGTCCTGCAAGAATGGTGAAGGAGTCGTTAGGTGCAGAGGCTCAAAACATTTCACTTAACTGGGATAATTTAAAGAATTCCAATCTCCCCATAGGTCTGTCTATATTTGTCCACAGGCCTCAAAAAATAAGAATTCAAAATTATATTCTCAAATTGTCAAGAGAAAAGAGACTTTTATTTAAAAAAAGAAAAGAAAAACTCTCACCCAACAATCTTTGCCAAATTGATATTATCATAAGTCTGCAGGCAGAGCAAGCATCTGTATAGGTAAAACTCACTCTATCTCATCTAAAGGAATGAAGTTTAGAATAATAAATTCTGCTAAATCTATGCTTCTAGATGTGTGTGTTTTGGAATACTGATAAGAAATACGAAAAATTTGTTGACTGAGGAATATCTGAAAGAAACAAAAACTAAACTTTGAATCCTTTTGTTCCACATTTAATTTTTTAAAACTGAACAGAAGGTTCCCAAGGAGTCAGAGAAAATGAGTGCTTCAAAGTCAATACAATGGATAAATGCCAGACACAAAGAAGACACTAGACACAAATAAGAAACCAAATACATGCAGGGCAGTGTGGCGTCTTCTAAATTCATTGTAAGTTCTCCCCAATAGCACGAGCCTGCTTGCTTTTTCTAAAGACTTCAAGCAAATCAAGCCAAAATAAGCTGCCATCAGATGAGAGGGAGAGTGGGAAATGGAGGAAAATCACCATCTCTGCATCAATCCACTGTGCCTCCGAGATGGAAGACACACCTAGGGTTGCACAATACTACTGAGTTTTCCTATATGGGCAGCATTTGCTCTTTTGTGTCTGTTTTTGCTTTGTAAGGCTTTTTTCCTGTTTTACACCAACTGGTGATTGGCCTCCTGATGTTTCCCATACACCTTAAGCTACAAATATCCAACAGTAATGGTGACAAGTAAACCATCAAGCTAGTCAGTCTTATTTGGAAATATCCCCTCTCTCTGGATGAATTCTTATGAAGCTGTGTCAGAGGCCAGGTTCATGTTGTCCTTACGACAATATCATTGTTGGTCCTTAGCACTGTTTCTAAAAAATGTTTGCACAGGCACACAAGCATATTCTGATTATATTACACACACATATATGTACACATACTTATATACATAAATATGCACATGAATTCATAAATTTTATAAGTACATACATATACACACACAATGAATGTGTCTTCATACCATGATCATGACTTCTTAGATGTTATCACCTTTGTGTGCCAAAGATAGTCTTGAAAAAATATTAATTGACACCTGAAATATTTGCAAAACATGTTGGCTTTCGTTGATACTAAAAATGTTGTTGCTGAGATATTTGAGTTGGACCTGTTGGTTATTTTAAATATTTATTGTTTTTTGGTTTGGTTTTGGTGTTTGCTTGCTTGTTTGTTTGTTTATTTGAAATAGCGTTTCTCTGTGTAATCCTGGATGCCCTGGAACTTACTCAGTAGACCAGGTTGGCCTCGAACTGAGAAATCCACCTGCCCCTTCCTCCAAAGTGCTAGAATTAAAGGCATGCACCACTGCTGCCAACTTAAATATTTATTTTAAAGACGTAATTTATAGACCACAGAAATTACCAGCGGAAGTGTGCTAATTAGTTGACCTTTGTTCCTTCTGGCTTTTTTGGGACAAGAAGACGTCATATTGACCATGACGTTGTGCTACTCACTGTGTGTCCAAAGATAACCTTCACCTCTCTCAAATACTGAGATTCCAGTGGTGTGCCCTGCCACAGCCAGCTTCAGTGGCCTTTACCACTCACAAGGTGTGCAGCCATCCTCACCATCTAATGCCCAAGCCTATTCATCACCTTGCAAAGAAGACCTGCACTTGTTACCGCTCACGCATCGCTTGCTCTTCTCCCTTCCCCGGAACTCACTAACACTGTGCCTTCTGTCACTATAGACATTATTTTGCTGACTTTTTTTTTTTAGTTATTTTATTTTATATGAGCGCACTGTCGCTGTCTTCAGACACACCAGAAGAGGGCATCAGATTCCATTTCCAGATGGTTGTGAGCCACCATGTGGTTGCTGGGCATTGAACTCAGGACTTTTTGGAAGAGGAGTCTGTGCTCTTAACTGCTGAGTCATCCCTCCAGCTCATTTGCTGACTGTTTCATACAGAAGGATCATATAGTGCGTGCTCCCACAGAGGTGTCTGATGTGCTCCATTAAGCAAAAACCTCTGCCATGGGGTTTTTGTTGCCGCGAGAGCGTCCTGGCTGTCTTAAGGTGATAATCGCTGTGATCAAACACCATGACTGAAAGCAAGTTGAGGAGGAAATGGTTTAGTTCCCTCACAATTCCATAGAACAGTCCATCATCAAAAACAGTAAGGGTAGTAACTAGAGCAGGCAGGAACTTGGAGGCGGGAGCTGACTCAGAGGCCGTGGAGGAGTGCTGCTTACTGGCTTGCTGCTCGCTCGTTGCTTGCTTAGCCTGCTTCCTTACGTTAGCACTAAGGACCAACATCCCAGGGATGGCACCATCCCAAATGGGCCCACACACTCTTTCATCAATCGCTAATTTAAAAAAATGCCCTGCAGGCTTACCTATGGCCTGGTCCTATGGAGGCAATTTCTCAGTTGAGGTTCCCTCTTCTCAGATGACTCTAGCTTGTGCCAAGTTGATATAAAACTAACGGGCACAATGGCCAAAAGCAACTTCAGAAAGTTTACTCCCCCTTATAACTCTCAGGTCACACATAGGGAATCAAGAGCAGGAGCTCAAGGCAGGAACTGATGCAGAGCTGTGATATAATGCTGCTCGCTGGCTTGCCCCCCATGACTTGCTCAATCTGCTTTCTTCCAGCCTCCAGGACCACTGGTTGCCCAGAGATGGCGCCACCCAAGTGAGTAGCTCTCTCACATCAATCATTAATGAAAATATTCAACACCCTGCCTACAGGCAAATCTTATAGAGGCATTTTTCTCATCTTGCCAAGTATCTCTAACTTGTGTCAAGCTGGCAATAAACTAGCCAGGACAGTCTCCAAGGCTGATAAGTGATGGAGCATGTTATCAGTTCTTCTTTTCATTGATAGGTAATATTCCCTTATATCATTATATTGAAATACCATATTTGATTTATGCATAGACCAATGAATCACCACCACATGGATGCTAGGAACCAAACTTGTATCCCATGTGAGAGCAATAAGTGTTCTTAAACACTGAGCCATCTCTCCAGCCCTCAGCTCATTCTCAATTTGTCTTTCAAGTCCTACCTTGTGATCCCTGCTCAGCGAAAAATGTTTTATTTGTAACATAATTTTGCCTGTTTAGTGTCATGTTGTTTTCATGGAACTTACATTCAGACAACAGTCCTTCTCCTTTTACACACAGACACCAGGTCACACGTTAGTGGTAAGGTGAGTTGCTATGAGGCAAAACCAAGCCTTCTTAATTTCTAAATCATCCTTTCTTTTCTGAGTGAACTGTCCAACTTTTAGATTCATTCCAAGTTCCTCTTAGAGTCACAACACTGTGACATTAGAGTAACTGGACTGTTTGGCCATCCTGAAATATTGTTTCATTGAGGATACGGTGAACAAAAACACTGAGCTATTTATTCAAAGGCAATAAATACGTAAAGAATGCCTTAAAAGGTCAATATTTGAAAGTCATGTAGAATTTAACTTCAAATAAAATGAAAACAAATAGATCATGGTACAAAGAGAGCCATCTTGGGAAACAGATGTTTGAAATCTTTCAGGTTATGACAATCACAGCCCAGGGAGTATTGACACAAGGTCAATGAAGAGTAGACAAGGACTCAAAGGACCAATGGTAACATATTTTGCAGGCTGAAACACACCCCTAACCAGTTGACATCTTATCATTAGTTTCAGTTTTAAATACCAACATGCTCTGTCTCCATATTCACACGTTGAGGTATGCATGGACACTCTTCTCCAAAGCTAACACTTAATGCGATTGATTTTTATGTTCTTAGCTTTTAATCATAGAGTTATACATCTTCCAAACCTTTTATCTTTTACTAGCACAATAACAACATGTATTCCTGCAAAACTTTATGCCCAGGAGCTCATTCTGGACACCTCTCCAAAGGAACACATAAACAGATACACCAGTCTCAATAGAACAGACAAGTGTTGCTAAATAATAATAATAAGAAGGAGGAGGAGGAGGAGGAAGAGGAGGAGGAGGAGGAGGAGGAGGAGGAGAAGGAAGAGGAGGAGGAGGAGGAGGAGGAGGAGGAGGAGGAGGAGGAGGAGGAGGAGGAGGAGGAGGAGGAGGAGGAAACCACACACCAGAGGGTCTGAAACGGCTCAGAAAGAGGTAGACTCTTTTTCCCTGGATTAAGAAATAAAAAAAGTAATAGATTTATAAGAAGGGGACCAATAATTAGGAGGAAGAAGCAGCCTGAGATGAGGGATAGAAAGAACTTCTATGCTATAATTTAAAGTTCCCTTGGGTGGATGATTCCACTAAAGATGGAGGAAACAAAGTGGAGTCTAGATGGAAGTAGAGATGAAGGCGAGGCTTGATGCAGGGGATGGTATATGGGATGATTGTCTCTCTCTTTCCCTTCCTGGCTACCATGAAGTGAGCACCTTGGCTCCACACCCATATCCCAGCAGGCTGTGTTGCCTCGACAGATCTTTGAGGCAGAATGTTCCCCTTCTTTTTAGCTGATTTTCTTAGATATCTTGTTATAGCAACAGAAATCTCACTAGTGCATTTCTTCTCATGAAAATCATAGTCTCCAAAGTTTAAACAAAAAAAATCAATTATTGTGCTAACAAGCAGCATCAGAACCTGAGAAGCCAGGCATGGTGGCACCTGCCTGCTACCCAGCATTAGGGGCGTGGAGGTAGGAAGACAGGGAGCTCAATGACAGAGCTCCAGATGAAGTAGCAATATACTTTGCCGATTTCTCTAGAATTGAGACTCAATTGAGATTCCAGAACATTACCATGCAGTAGTAGTGAACCCTGTTCCTTGTAGTGTTCACACAGTTTATGAGGTATGTGTGCTAAGTGTCCAATCATTTATAATTTATAATCATTACCTTCTCTTACGATGCCATTAGGAGTTATGATTTGAAAATATAGAAGTGAAATAAGTCAATATGAACTTAATGTATCAGTATCAGTTCAGCTCAGTTCAGTGAGTTCTGTAGTTTTCATAGATGGAACATTGATCTGTCCTTTGAAATCTTCTTAATTTAAAAAAAAATAAATTATGTTCAAACATTGTACTCAAGGGGTTTAAAGTATCATGCATTCTCTAAAGGACCCTACCTTCCAACTTTGCCATCCTTGTGTCTTTTCTTCAGCCTGAGGGTGACCTGAAACATTTGCTTGACATCTTTGGATCTGAGTAATTCTGACAGTTGTTCCTTGTCCTAGATGGACCCTGACTGACACTGTGATTTGCAAACCCTCCACAAAGTATTTGTCCTATGAAAGGGCATCTTTCTGTACTTTTGGTTTTCACAAATTTGACTAGTTGATTTTCTTTATGTTTATCTTGCTGGAATTTTTCATTTTCTTAAACATGTGTACTTAGATAGTTCAGTGAGATTGGTCATTTTCTCACCATAATTTCTGCCAACATTTTATCTGAGCCGTTCAGCTTCTGTTCACCAGGAAACACAATCATATAGAATATAGATATTCATACATTGTCTCTGCAGTAAAAGGTCCAGGGTGTGTGTGTGTGTGTGTGTGTGTGTGTGTGTGTGTGTTATATATGTATGTGTGTGTGTCATGTGTGATGTGTGTGTATGTGTCTGTGGTGTGTGTGTGTGTGTG